>JAUEJJ010000042.1:5218016-5231903 GCA_032164275.1 Synergus coniferae
ATTACGTAAGCTTTTAGTTGCAGGCGCGATACGCCTGTCAGCGTCGTGAGCTGGTTTCGCCACTGAGTTAAGCGCGCTTCTCTGGAGGAATAGGTGGAATAAGCTAGCTGCTCAGTTGGCTGCTGGCTGTTCAGTCTGCGCAAAGAAGAAGCTTTAAGGACAGCGGAAAGGATGGTCAGAGGGACAGACAGTCAGACAGTCAGGCTAACAGCAGCAACACAGAACAGCGGCTGCAGGAGCAATCTCCAGGACAATTAGCCCGCAGTTCGTGACGGGTCCTACCTCCCTTCTTTTATGTTTCTCCTTCCCTCGATGCCCTACCCCTCGCCTCGTACCTTTTCCTCTCCAAGAAATCGTGTCTCTCCTTCAGAGTCGACCACCGAGTCCCAGATCTACCTGCCGTTTATACCTAATGACCCGGCAGGTGCGCCGCGGCGGTGAACCTCTTCTTCGTCGTCCGCTGTCTTCTTCTTCATTTTCTCCCTGAACTGCTTCCTCGGCCCACCCGGTACGTGCAGACGTCCGACTCCAGTAATGCCACCGATCGCGCATCCCTGCCGTGATTCTCGTTGAGGACTTTGTAATGTTTCTCTTTCTTCTTTCCTCCTCTCCTTTTTTTATTAAGGAGGAGAGGTCAAGCCCTCGGAATGGATCCTGTTCCGAAACGTCTTTTTGTATACTTGGATTAATCTTGTAGCCTACCTTACAGTTAGGCTGATTGCGCATTGCGTTATATCCTCCGTTGTTCGCCTCAACAGTTAAAGCTGTAGACGTTTTTTCTGTGGCTTTAAATCTTGATTCAGGCAACGTTTGATTCCGGAAATTATACCAAAATTGTTCAATGACCTAGCAAATCTGGTGTTATATCATTTTTGGGTTCAAAGCAAGAATCAGAAATCATATCTACTTTTCTAGATGTAGATAAACTAAAAACGAAAACTTCTTCGTTTTAGTAACGAGTAGAGAGATCTACGAAGTGGACTCATTTCCCTCTTGGTGATAAGAAATTCGATAACAGCCAGGTCGTGAGGACCTCTGACGGTGTACTGCTACAATATGATTTATTGGTCTCGCTTATCTCTGCTGCCCTGATGGTCCTCGTAAGCATCTTGTCGTTTTTAAGCATAGGAAGAATGTCATTTAAGACCACACGGAACTATTTATTGTTGTTAATACCATGACTTTTGAAAAACTGCGGGTCTTCAAATATTATTACAGCGGAAAAAAATAATATTATTCGTCGGCAGAGGAAAAATATTATCCCTGAGGAAATCATTACTGAAGAAGTTTCTCGTGTGAAATCTTTGTGACATGCTTGACAAATTGGCTTTGATGGTCATGCGAGTGAAAAGGATTTACAAAACTAACCCGCAATCACTCAATGTAATTAATTATCGAATTGTCAGATTTAGTCGTTGTGTGGGCGAGGTGCGAACGATGCATCCATCACGAGTCATTGATTCCTGCCAGGAGTGACAATTTCAATAAGAATTATGACCAAAAAACGCACCTCGGAAAAGATGATATATTTATTAGCTACTGGATTTATACTAACTTATTTCAAAACAGTGAGCAGTCATTTTTCATTTGTTTTCTTCAAGAATGTTAGATAACGAGATATGACACAACATTTGTTGCCAAACACATCTCCCACAATACAATCATTTTCTCACATCTCTGGCAAAATAAAACAGAATCCCGAGCACCTATTTTGTAAGTTGAGAATATGTAGATCAGAATGTGATCGATGCTCGATTCCAACGATATTTCGTGTGCGAAATATCGTAGGATTGCGACCGATGCAAGAAAACTATTTTGCAATAGGCGCAGTTCGAGAGACTTACGATTCGGTGGAAAAGGCGATTGCAGATAGGTAGATTCAATAAATAAACTAAATAAATGGAAATTGGTCAATGCGATGAAAGGACGTTTGTATTTGTACTTTTCAGGGAACTGAGACACGACACAGAGCTTTTAGTGCAAGATACGATTTGCTTAGACTCGCTGAAGAGAGGTAAAAGTATACACCGCAAGGACTGAAAGGCATTTTACAGTGACACTTGAGCAATTGTTCGATTGAAATTACTGTGATTTGCGGATGCAGTGGAAGACGTTAGAGGAATTTACATCCAAAGGAAAAAGGAAGCAACGGCGGAGTTGATAGTTTCTTCCATATTTCTGCGCGAGAAATTTCATTACATGGTTCCAAAGGAGAGCGATATACTTGAGCCGATGGATATCTATAACAGTAATTCGTAAACTATTAACGGCCTCAAAGTGACAATAATTATACGTTAGGCGCTGTGTGTTTACCACAAGTCGAAAGGAGTGAAATCTCGGTAAGAGAAGTAGCTTTGAAACAGTAATTTACTGGCCTTCCTTTCCAAGCAGGTAAATTCCAGAAGCTTGAAAAAAGGATCGTTTAGAATCAATAATCCTTCAGTGCCACGGACATTGTACATGTATACAATATACATACAGTATACAATATACACAGAGTATACAATATACATACAGTATACAATATACATAGATTATACAATATACATACATACATGCAGGACGTTGGGTGCAAATTCCTCGTCGGCAGTTGTACATTTTTCTACGGCACGCCTCGGGTCTCCTCTTGACCTTTCTCTACACGGACGAAGCACGGAGCACAGAGCACGGAGCAATAACTTCACCTAGCGGCGCTACCGTGGAAAGATAAAGAGCAAGGGAGGAGCTCCACTGGCCGCTGCTGCAGAATCGGTGGCGGAATCGAGTGGTCAGGTTAATGGCATCGTGCTGGAGAAACACCGGACACGCCCTGGAGTACCACTACTTGAGCAACTAAGAACTGGACCAGTGATCAGTGACCTCAGATAAACGTTCTGATTCCACCCGACGCGTCATCAATCTGATTAAAGTCTTCCACATAAGCCACAAGTCGCCAGTTTTAAATGATTCCGCTTCTATTTACTCTTAGACACTGAACTGATCTCGAGAAGTCGCTCTTGCAAGGGTGATCCAACAATGTTAGCAAAGCTCTCAACAATCTAGAGCTCTCATCTCAAATGATATTATTGTGCACATGCTGGGAATTGGCATTCAAAACTAGACTTGTTTTCCAGAGTTTGAATTTCATGGAAGAGACTACACGAAAAAACATTTGCGATAATGCTGGGACGTGTATGCAATTATCTCGAGAGAAATAAGAGGAGCTAGAGGAACGAATTAAAAGGACGAAATCTAGATCCAAAGGCGATCAAACATATCTCTTGGTGTAATTTACACGCTACCGAGCTACCTTCTTGAGTAGTACCAAGTACCAAGTCCCGACATGGCATGGCTCAAGTCCTCTGCTGTATAGGAAGGTGTATGCACGCGTGTATATCAGGAGTTCGGACCAGTGATGGAGTCTCGGGGCTGGACAGCCAGTACTAATTAACCGTGGAATGCTGTATCTAGATTGAAATCTGGGTGACCCGACGCCCCGGGGCCATCACCTCCGTTCACCTCGGGCTTCCTACGAAGCCGGGTTCACCAGCTCGACGGGTACAGGTATACAACTATACATATACATACATAGATACCAATATATGTATATTGGTATCCATATATAATGCCCCTACAGCCTTACATCTCCTACTTATACCAACACACTCGAACTGGTTAGCAGTCCTCATCAACGCCCCTCCAATGCTTCTGGAAACCCTCTTTTGAGTTATTATAACCCTTTCCATCTTCGTGGCTAACATATTAAAACCAATGCAACCCACCTTCGCTGAAAATTTCAAGAGGACTTATAAGAATTCAAGATATACTCAAAGCATTGAAATATCTTCAAGAAAACTTTGAAATCCTGTGAACGATTGGACAACGAAAAAATTGCTGAATTTATTAATCACTATCGTACACCAATCATTTTTCAAACAAGGCATGATCATAATAATCAATTAATCAAATATCCGTTCTATGTTACGCTGTATTCTAAAAAAAGTAAATGATGGACGCGATTATTAAAGCAATTGAACCGACACTTGCACTGGGGTTAATTTTATGCAGTGTGGATCACATAAAGTGAACTTTAAATTGTATTATGCCGCCAACTATGTGTACGCTAATGATATATCAGAGTGATAAAAAGATATTTCATTTCGAAGCTGTCAGACCTTTGCCTTTTTCCATTTCTTTTGCTGAAACAGAGGATTATAAGAAAAGGATTCGCTAATCGATGAGAAGTCGATCGATGTTCCACGTGCTCTGAAATGACGATCGCGACTACGCGAGAACGAGGATAACGATTGCTTTTGTGGACTTTTTTTCCAATCAACGCGAATCCGAGGTCGCGTAGGCGAGCTCAAAGGTGCTCGGGATAAAGGTGAGCAAGTCTCGTGTTTTTCTCGCGCGTCCGGTCGCTGCGTCAAGATCGATCGACCGATCGATCGACGAATTTAACGATCGAGGAGGTGCCTCCACAGTGCGATGACACGCGTCGACTATCTCGATCAGTGGATCGATCTTACCGGTTTCTCGGGCCTCTAGAAAGTAAAGTAAAGAGTATAGATCCAAATTAAACTTTCCTGTATTTTAGGGTCCTGCATTTTTATGTCTTTTATTTTTGTGACTTGTGGTTAGGGTCTAAAAATTTGCGGTTTGGAACTTGATATTTGGGACACGAAACTTAATGATTAATATACTCAGCTTCTCTCTTTTATTTTTCTTAATTTCCGGTTTTGATTCGTGGTTCTCCAATATCCATTACTTTGAAATTAAGAAAGTAAACAGTTTCTTGCTACTTTAATAAGTGAGCAGCGAGTTTATGTTAAATACAATCTAAAAACTGGCACAAGTGATCAACAGGGTCGTAAAAGTAGCCTTGTGCGTACAACCTTCGGGTTAAGTTGTCAACCATGGCAGGACTTACCCCGTGAAAGGAAACATTAAGACGGTTTGGCGAGAGGACATTAAGCGTGGAATCATCCTGAAATATGACCAGATAAAAACAGCAGGCTACGACCTGCGGGACGCGCCTGTAGTCAGGTCGGGTTACGCGTTGGCTTTTCAAACAACTGACCTCAGCTTCTTCTGGAATCGCACTAACCGAAGAGAAAAAGAGCACGTAGGTGCACAATATAAGGAAGGCACGGATAGGTTGGCAACCTTGTTTGGGCGCGAAGAAACGATCCGGTTGAGCTCCCTTTGGAGTCTTGCTTGCGCCACCAGGGAATTTTATCGCGAATGCTATTAAGTTACCTCCAGATACTTTGGCCGGTGCATACAGTCACGAATATTTTACTCTTAGCAATTTACTTTTAGTAACCTCTGTATCTACATTCGTACAACGCATCTTCATGGACGTTTATAAGGACTATATAATTTTTCCTTCGAGATCCAAGATTCGCGAAACGACTTCTTTCGAGCGAAGGAGATTCGACAAATAAGCATTTATGGGTGCAATTTAGATGTGTGTGGATGCAAGATGCTCTACTCAATTGGAGACTGTTATATAATTTTAAACTTTTTAATTTGATTCTGTTTGATGATTCAGTTCAGTTCATAGCGATTTAATTTAGAACATTTCCTAGCTTTTTTTCTCAACTTGTTACATACCATCCTGTGGTTACAAATAAGTTTATTCTTACCACTTTGTAGTAGATTCAAGATAGTGACAAGAGGACTTACCTGAAACAAATAAAAAATTATAGATTAAAACATGTTTAGTGCTGAGGATAATTGTGAATGACATGAATTTTGGTTTTGCGAACAAGTACCTTCTCACAATTCTGATTCATGATATAGTCTATTTGTGTAAGAGTTTTGGATCAGACAAGTTTGTTCATAACTGTACTCGGAACTCGAGACTCGGTGACTTTTCAACTTAGAATTAACGACGTAATGGTATCGGGCTAGAGAAATAAGAAGAAATAAAGAAAAGCCGTTTCTTCGCGGTCGTTTGCGTATACGCGTACCTTATCCAGGACAGACCGAAACGAGCGTGTAAACGTGCAAACGTGAGCGTGTAAACGTCGCGTATTTCACGCCAATGAAAACCACACGGATCATTACAGACGATCGAGACCAACGGACGACGAAGAAACTTTTGCGGTTAAATGTGCACTGAGGGCAGAACTGTAGATTGTAGGGTTGAAATCACTTTGAGGAATTGGAATGACGTTCGAAGAAGATATCAATATTTCATACGCCCTTTCGATCAGCTCGAAAATTAAAGGCCGTATGCCAAATCATAACTGTAGTTCAAAATACAATACTGTTTTTCAAAATACAATACTGTTTTTCAAAATACAATACTGTTTTTCAAAATACAATACTGTTTTTCAAATACTTCCTTTATTTTATTATTACCGTAAACTAAAGAAGAAAGCAATATCAAAATAGAGTCTGCACAAGGATAAAAACGAAAAAGTAATTTCGTCAGGTTTTAAATTGATTTATGATGGGAATTGAAAATAACTGATGACAAAAAACATTTGCCTCGAGTGTGACCAAATGTCGTTTAGTGAGTCGAAATAAAAAAGAAAGAGAAACTGAGATAGAAGGGAGGGTGTAGAAAAAGAGAAAGACATTAGGCTCGAACGGGTATGTTCTTTTACCGTACCATGATTCACCATAAACGTCACGTATCTTTGGCTAAAGAGAACCATTCCGACGAAGCGGTCCAGCGGCGCCCGTACCTTTATTAACGACGTGACTTTGCTTCTCGTCGACTTTTCTTCCGGGACCAGAAACAGCTAAGAGATACCATTTCCAGCGAAATTAGGATCTAATCCAAAGGAGTGATTAAAAACGCTTAATTATGTGTAATTATCTCAAATATTCATGAAACTGGAATTCATTATTAAATTGTATTCATTTTTTTTAACAACTCCTACCGCCGAATTCTCTACAGAAAATGTTGATATGATTTCTTCATTTGAATCTAACTATTCTTACATCCTTTTTTTTATTGCAAAGTTTTATTGCAAAGTTTCGTTGCCAGGTTTTATTACGAAGTTTTATTGCGAAGTATCCCTTTCTGCCAAAGTTCCGAAAGGGACTAAAGAGCTTCCATAATATGATAAAGATAAAAGAAAAAACGTCCAAACGTCTCTGAAGAAACAATTTATCCCAGATAAATACAGGAATTTACAAGTCTTAAAATAAACATCGTAATTTCTGACATTTTAGTGAGTTAGTTTGGTAAAATGAGATGAAGCTTTTATGAGGTGTACCATTCACACAAGTATCAAGCTTTGAAAGCAGCCCAATGTCCACAAGTCACAAGTAATAAAGACGTCATTCCGCTTTTAAAATGACGACGCGACTCTGCGCCGGAAGTGGCAAAAAAAGTGCACTTACGGGTGTTGCTATCAGTACGAGGAGCGGGTTTACGAAATCGAAGAAGCTAGCAAACGATTCCGATTATACGAGCGTGATGTTATCCGCGATTAAAAGCGACCGTGAGTTCCGATGTGGTCGTAACGCCATCCTAAGAGCTCGTACCTGTCCAAGGGCCAGGGTAATACCTGAAAACATGTCTCTATCACAAGGTGGATCTCCTCTTCTCGCCCAGGTAACGCCTTCGCATAAACACCAAGTTTTATCCCGACTCGTTTACGGCATTTCTATAGTTAACGGCTCAAAGTTTTCACGTGGCGAGCGTTAAATTAAGTCGCGCGAGTAAGGCGCCAGTCTTACTGCTTTTTCTACCGTTTTCCGTTCCCTGATTGGTCGACCATGTTTTTATTTGCACATAGATGAGCAAAATGAGTAGAAGGCTCGCTTTTTAACTCCAACGACCTTTCTTTACTTCTCTATTTTCTCGAGTCGTAAATTTTCTTCCCTGAAAGAAGCTGCTGTACAAACAAGTGTGCCGATTAAATGTTCGGGTAAATTTGCGTTGTCTAAAATGAGGATTAGCTTCAAAACGAGCCAAAGAAAATTCAAATCTCTTTAGTGGTTCTCGAGTTATAATCGAAAATGGCGCCTATGAAATTAATTAAATTTTTCTCCAAGTCAATAAAATCTCGCAAATAAAATCTTGTAAATAAGAATGCACAAAGTTCATTTGACCTGAAAAGAGTCAGAGACGATACGTGATGGAAAAAAGAAGACAAGAGGCTTTGATATTCTACAAGTGTTTCTTGAAGAACGTCATGCCAAAGCTACAGAATCGACACCGGTGACATACAAACGAGTCACTCAAAGTCCAAGTACTCACAATGTCAATGATCCATCGATTGCCACTTAAAGATTACTTGATTTCCCCTTATAAAGATTTCAAAAGTCTCTGAGCAAGGCGTTATATTATCGACCTTACCGTTATAGAATTACAATTTTTCGATAACTGTAAGAAACTCTAAGGAAGTGCTTTTAGTGGAAAAGTACTTTCCATCTTTTCACTTCCAAAAATCAATTATAAAGTCGACTACTTTTTCACATAATTAAATTACACAAGCGTTAAATAAGTCAAATAATTTATAATAAGCTATTCAACAATCCACCCACTCTCTTCTCTTTATCTCAACTTCGTTTGATTTACCAGCAATTAATTTCCACCGCAGCAAGTCAAAGGGCACAATTTTGCGTAGGACTTCGATTTTCTCGGTTCTCTAAGATTAGAATTCACAAATGTCACAACACAAAGACACGAATAAAACATTATTGCTGCGCACTTTTTCTTTGCGTGAAATTGAAGGAGATGACAATGATGTCATGATAAACAACAATATATTGATGAAGGATAATGTATTTGCATTTACATTGGCAGTTCTGACTACCTCCGAATAATCCCCACGTCTTTATGTCCATATGGGTGTCGTAGTCCACGAACTCAAGATTTACATACCGTATATTCATAGTGCTCTATACCTTGCAGAGGCAAAGGTCACTCCACTGTAACTATCGACCGAAATGTCATTTAATATCTCCCTGTCGTCAGAGAACCAACGTTAGCGTGTGCCACAAAAAAAGACAAACAAAAAAGAAGAAAGAAAAAAATCATAACGACCTTTAGTCAGCCTAGGTCTATATAGTCCATTCATTGACTCGTCCCGCCAGTTTTGCGGCGATAAATTAATCCTCTAGTCTCGATAAAAGCTTCAGCCATTCTTGCGCTTAAGGAACCAAAAGGTACGTAAATCATTCCTACGTTTATTGTCCATAAAAGATTCTTTTAGTTTTAAAGAGTGTCAACTTGAAATTGAAATTCCGAGAAGAACATTAAATATTATTATTACAAAAGATTATGATTATAACAAACTGAGAGAGTTATCTCGAAAAATGTATTTGTTGCCTCTTATGGCAACTTTAACAATGAATTCTGCTCATCATTCATGTTTCTCAATAATTGAGTAAAAAATACCAGATATCCTGAGTCTTTAGCCTGTGATCAAAAGCCGGCTTCTTATTAGGTATTAACTCCCTTCAGAGAGTTCAAAACTAATCGATTGGAGGTGTTTTTTTATTAAATGATCAGTAAAATTTTAATCTTACCAATAATTATTTCAAAAATCACTGGGCTGTAGAGATGATTTGAAGTATTTCGATTTTTCAGGATAGGACTCTCTAATATGAAGTGATTCGCAGACCCTTCTAGCTCGATGAGAAATGAAATATAATCAAGTCAGTAACTGACAACTAGACAGATCGTTAATTTTCATCGCTTGCCGAAAAATTCTTGGGAGAACTCATCAGACAGAAGACGCACTTGTCCCAACACCCAGGAGCTCGTCAAGTGGCCAATTTGTTTCCTAGTCTCTGGGAATGAATAAGTTTGTAAATGGATGGGCATTTTTCGTTCCTTTCAAGATTTCAAGTCAGAGTTTCCTCGCCAAACCTGGAGCAATCACGCGACAAGCGTCGCTCTCTACTCGGAGCTAGCAGCTAGCAATTAAGCGACGTGACTCGCGCGATTTACGCTATGGAAACGTCTTTTAAGCTTTAAACGATTAACAACTGTGGTTGTCGTCTGTCTGAACGACGTGGTGCAAAATCCTACCAACCATACACCAATCCACTTGACTTTATCTAGGTGGAGGTAAAACGCACTCGTCTTCCTTTTAATCTAAAAGTTCTTGACAGGGATTCAGTTTACGTGCGAAAAAAATAAATGATGACAGTTTCTGATCCACTCAGCTCCTTACAGAAGATCAAGTGATTGCATTGTAAGAAAGAAAAGTTGGAAACCCTGACTGGAGTTTGCTACATCAGGTTCTGCTTCTCTGTTTGCGATCCTTATAGAAATGAATAATAATTAATTAATCTTTATTTCGAAAGTTGACAAGTTTATGCAATAATAGTTCCTGTTAAGAATCTGAATTTCAATTTCAAGTTTTGCATTGTCATAGATTAATGAAACTTGGTAATAATTGGTTCCCTGATGTTTGATTGAAATAGTCTGGATTATTATAAGGGAATTAGTCCATTAGTAATGGAATTAGTATCTGAAGATAACTTTGAGATTTCTAATATTATTTTCTTAAGTGGACGGCAGTTAGAGAGAGAAATAAGAGAAAAGTAAAAGAAAGAGAGAAAAAGTGGTAGACCTATAACCACTGGAAGAGATCGGAACAAAAGCCATGATTCGTGGAGGCATTCGGACTGAAATCCATTCGTCTTCGACAGAAACAGCTTGCACGTATGAAAAACCACAAACCACCGGAGCTATATTGGTCTCGATCTCTGGGTGATCGAATATACCAGGCAAATGTCAGAAGAAAAATATTCGCAATGCGAACTTCTGGCTTAAACGATTTCACTTGAATAGTTTTTGCGAAATTGAATTATTTTATTTTTGTAATCCGTATGATGATTAATAGATCTTTGAATAATAATTTCAAATATTCATATTTCAATAGAATAAAAATGATCAATCGAACCAATTTTCGCAACTAAAATCTGCCAGTTGATTAATAAAAAAGAAAAATCCGGTTTTCGTAATTTAAATAAAACTGGCTTTATTTCTTTGGTATTTAAAATGCACAACTGATAAATTACTTTTATCAAAAGCAACATTTCCTCATCGAAACTCTCCGCATAAACAAAAATAATGAATTCCCTACCTCCAAAAAAATTAATGAATAAAACACGTTCCTTGAAAAAGATGCAATACTTATCCGTAAACATTTTTAAATATCTGAAAGCACGTTTAGCGTCGTTTTTAATGAAGAGAGAATAATTAAAGCATATTCAAAAATATGATTCGAAATATTTATTCGTTAATATCAAAAGAATTTATAGCTCTTTCCCGACAACTTCCGGACGCTCCTGCACCAGGTGCAGACAAGATGTAACTTTCAAGAACGAAAAAGCTCAAGTTGACTAGCAGATGGATTACTTGAGTTGTCCAAGATTACTGAACTTTCGTCGCGGTACGTCGATCGCCGGTTGTCAGAAACAATGGAAACGAACCTGACTGGTCGTCCTATTCAATGAGGTTCTTGGTAGCACGAGGAGGATCGGGAATCGATAGGTAGCCAGGTTTACTTTGTGGTCCATAAATAAGTCAATCGCGAATGTACCGTGGGACCGGTAAAAGATGGAGCCGCGGCTTGGTTTGAGCGACAGCCAATATTTAACTCCAAGAAGGCAATCGAACAACCCGAGGACAACGCGAGACATCGCAAGAGGCGAAGGTCGACGAGGAACGTGATCCTACGTCGTCCTTCGAAGCACCGCAGGAGATTTACATCCGGAAGGGTGGATACTCGGAAAACACGACTCACAAAGAAACTACGTGATTGCAATCTCAAAGCAACTACGCCAATTTCCAGAATCAAACAAAAAACATTTTAGCACCTGTACCTCAAATTTCAAAACCGTTATTTTAAGTCTTTCTATATCGATTTCTCATCCTTTGAAAATTGGCATAATAAATAGATAACTCTTTTCATACGAGATCATTAGATTGGAAGCTGTACCGTTACAAGTATATAAAGAAGTGAATAAATCATATTTGAGAACAATCAAAGACATTAAAATAATATGATTTAGTCAAGTAATCCTTAGTCGGAAGAAAATGAAATATTCATATTTTCTAATGAAATCGTTTGATATGAAATATATTTAGCTTAATCACTTCTTTCGATATTCAAAGACATCAGAAAATCCTTTGAGGAAGACATTTGTTAGGAGCTTAGCTGAACGTTTGTCATTATCTTAGCATTATCCCAGAACAAATTTACTCAGCGAATTAAGGACCAACTCTGTCGCCAAATCACAGTTTTGCGTAATTTTTTCATCTCGAGAGATATAACGAGATTCGAGAATCATTGCTGGTGTGTCATTAAAGGTTTTGCTAACGTCTTGATTCCTTTTGGCGGCAGCCTCAGTTAGTACAACACCACCACTGGAATCGCATGCGAGAAAGGAACCGTAAAGTCGATTTACGACTGTATTAAGGACGAGGGTCAGATGTCATTTAGGAGGACGTTATTAATGTTTTTGCTAGGCTTCAACACGAGCCATCCTGCAGATGACTTTTGATAATAGCCACGTGGTGATTCTCTACCCAGAAGAGATCTTCCTTTCGTCTCTCATGCGTCAAATAGAAACGTTCCGCACTCGACAGGTGAAAGATATTTAGATAGAATCTCAACTGTGAAATTACAAAGTCTTCAGAAAACATCAGCTCGGAAAAACTCTTAATGACCTATCAACGAAATTTCTTCACCAAATTTAAAGACAAATTAGATGAGAATGTAAAAAAATTGATCGGAATTAACATATTATTTCCTGAGCTACTGTTCGACAATAATTTCCCGAATCGACTGATTAGGGAAAGACAGGTATAAATTGAAGAGACGAGTTAAAAAGTGTTGCGAGCATCAAAGCTGTTCAAGGGAGAGTTTCGTGCAAAATGCTGCCGATCGCTTCTTAATTGGAAGAAACCGACAAATAACGCGGGCCGATTAAGCGAGATAACGCGGTTGGAACTCGCAACAGGTTAAGTGGCTCTTTCCCTGCTACCGGCGGCTCCCATAGGCTCCTAATTGTCAAAATCGAGCACCACAATTAGACCCTCTGAATCGTTTCCCGGAGAAGGACCTTTCTTTTAGAGTTAGAGGAGCACTCAGGGGTAATTCCGATGAGAGGACGAAGTAATAAAGGTAGTTAAAAGCCAGCTTCCTGAGCTATCAGAACTGATAAGAAGCCAAGGCGAGCGGAAATATCTACGGCATATTTATGAGAACCACTTTCTCACTATTTTCCTATCGATAAAGTCGGCTTCGTCGAGAGGAATCTCTAGTACTTGGATCTTCTAAAAATTTTGCAATTAAAACACTTTCATTTGGCTTAGAGAGAAGTCAGAAGAAGAAAAGAAGCCACAGAAGAAAATCTAAAATCTGCAGATCAATGGATATAGTCAAAAAACATTGGCTCAAAAGATAGATTTTAGTGGTATTGGTATTAATGGATTTAATGATATTGACCATCTAGTGATGGTCTATATCATTAATTGAATATCCTTGATTGAAGTCATTCATCAGTTTTTAAGGAAATTATTAAAACGTAAATCGAAATTCAGGTTTGAAGGCAGTGTAACAGTTTATGTGTTTACTATTAATTTTACGACCATTTTAATCTCTAGATACACGTCATTTATAATGTTTTTACCCCAGAAACTGAACATATATTCTCTCTAACCCAAGAACTTAATCACTGTGCATATATATGCAAGAATTATGTCAACTATGAATGAAAAAGTCATCTTACATCAAGTTTCACATATTTCATTACACATAACAGTCAGTACCTTTAATTTGAATATCTTCTGTTTAGGTGATTACTCTCTCTGAAATGATCAGAGTTGACAGTGTACCTGTTCAATATGCTTGAACAAGAAATTACGTTGTCAACTATTTCATTCTTTCTCTTCCTTGAACTCTTTAACTTCCTCAAAAT
>JAUEJJ010000042.1:5280642-5310043 GCA_032164275.1 Synergus coniferae
TGCAGTTATTTTTTAGAGAATTATTAAAAGCTTTAACTACTATGAAAAGTTTTAATTACTATGAAAAGTTTTAATTAATATGAAAAGTTTTAATTATTATGAAAATTGTTAATTATAATGAAGCTAATTAATTTCAGCCATAAGTCAAAAACACTCTGAATTAATTTTCTTGTGGTTTTGAATCACACCAAGTGCATTTAGATTTTATATGGGAAGATTGAGTGTGAATTGCGAATCTCCTGTCGAAAGATGTTAAGGCGAAATCTTCCTGACGGGGAGTGAAATAAGCTTTGATCAGATAATAAGTTACTGTATTAATGGCCGTCGATAAGAGAAGGCTGAATGAGCCACACGTGTGTGCTTTAAACTAAGGTGGAACAAGGGCTTATGGATGTATTCGTGCATGGATCTCACATAAGAAGGTGATCATACAGAAGAAGGTAGCACGCAGGTTCGAGTGTAGAAGCCCAGATTGTGAGATTTCATTCGGCAGGCCTGCAATTTGCGAAATTGACCGGCAATTTGTTTACTGGTAATTGCGATACAATCAAACAGAAACTCACTATAAACGTCCGGAATCGGAATTGTTTTAAAGATGCTTTCCCTGCCTATTGAGAACCTCGTTAGTCAAAAGCTACTAAGAAAAGTTCAGTCGTCTTCGGGAAATCAGTCCAAAAAACGAACTATGTACTTTTTCAAAATATGTGAATCAATATTATTTCACTCACCGAATATCAGATGATTTATTACATATTTGGACATCCTTTAAAGACTTACCTGAAACAGAAAATAAATAACGTGTTTTTATTATATTCTACTGTAATTAACTGTAGTTGAAAAGACGTGAAGGTGATAAATCATACAATTAAATATGTGTTAATAAAGATGATATTAATATAATAAATTTATAATCTCTGTAATAAATTTTCAAGAAGCTTAGAATGTATTACAATCAGAAACCTCATCTACTGCAAGTCAAATGTTACTCTTCGTACGAGATCTTTGCGA
Organism: Synergus coniferae; assembly: GCA_032164275.1. Taxonomy (NCBI): domain Eukaryota; kingdom Metazoa; phylum Arthropoda; class Insecta; order Hymenoptera; family Cynipidae; genus Synergus; species Synergus coniferae. The sequence goes on from JAUEJJ010000042.1 coordinate 5,281,651, forward strand.
GAAGAAAGAGCGAAGGAAGGTTGGAATAGCTGAGATCGCTCGGTGGGGTCATCGTCGAAGTCATCGATCAACCTCAGGCTTAGGTCACCCCGTGCCCCCGGCAGCTGTTCCTCCGGTCGGTCAGTCATCGATCTATCGATGCTGCCGTAGATCACTCGGCCCGATATCCGAAAGGTACACGACCCCCCTCGAAAATGCGCCCGCGCTTTGCCATAATAATAATTTCAACGTATCCGTAATCTGTCATAACACGGAACCTATTATACAATTTGACAATATCGTTACGGTTTAACGGAAACGTCTATCAACATTTTATCCCGAGATTTTTCTTTCATACGCACAAAATCTCTTTATAACATGCTGTTTTTCAAGTTCTCAGCCTCACAAAACCTGTTCACTGATATTGTCGTTTTCAGTCAAACGTCAATTGGAATCCAATCGAACAACTTGAAATATTCCGAGTAGTTGATTAAAAAAATGAAAAATTAAATTCTGGCTTTCTATAAGAAGGATAATATTCAAATTGCCAAAGTTTAACGCTAATGTACTTTCAACCTGCTTGGCTCCACAAAGATCTGTTTCAGATCCCATACGTCACGATCATTAAATTGTTGGGAGGCGTTTTGTGATGCACTCTTTGACTTTTTACGACCTTTCAGTGCTGCAGTAAAAAGTCTCCAGAGTAACAAATCCTGAAAGCATTTATTGGCCGGTGTAAACGCTCATGGACTTCACCTCCGGGTAAAATTTCGTGAGAACCCTTGTCTTGAACCAGTGCCTTGAACTTGAGTATCTTTATTAGCAAATGTCCAAAACAAGAACAAAATACCCAACATCGTTGGATAAATGTTATTAACTCGTAAAAATAATTGAATGAGCCAGTTAATCTTTTTGCTATGCTTTAAAATTACGCGAAATCCCAGGGTATCAATTTTTTATCCAAAAGTGGATCATGAACCATTTCATCTACCATTTTATGTACCATACCATTTCCATGTACCATGGAAAAAAATCACATCTACGTAGGAATACATGAAAGTAGTTGTAATTTTTTAATCGTTTTTCCATTGTGCAATGCTTTTATCCACTTTTGGATTCAAAGAATGATTCAATTATTACAATTATTAAATTAATTCCTTAGAGAGAAGAGGTATCAAACTTTGCTGGAATGGCAAAAGATATAAAATAGAGTGTCGCAAGAGATATCCAAGTAGCATAAATTAATAAAACAGATGACTCAATAGCGAAACAATTTTTTCAAATTACTTGCGAAAGAGGCGAAGACGGAGACCTTACGACTGAGTAAAAAGTTTACGGTCGAACGACTTAACGAGCCGCATTAAAATGCGCTTGTATACGCCAAAAAGCCTGCGACCACCCGATGGGCGAATTTAATGCAACGTGGAAAAAAATGGACAAGTTGCGATGTCTGACCCGTTGATTATACCTCGATACACTTAGGAAACGCGGAAGTTAAGTAAACTCAGTCAAAGTTTCAACAGGCAATTTCTTTTTCCCTAATTTCTTTAAATTTCGACACTGCTTGATGTCTGTTTAGTTGGATCATAAATGCCAAACTTCCTCGGCATAGCCCAACATTTTTTGCTATGCATAGAAAAATTGAGACAATCCAGAAAAGGTAAAACATTAGCTTCAGAATGTTTTATTTTTAATGTTTTAAACTCAACACTTATTTTCTACTCCAGATGATCAACATGATCAACTGGCAAAAGAGCTTCATTCGAGTTAAGAAAATATTTCTCTTGCAGTTCCCATCAATTTGAGGGAGACCTTTGGGTGTGATGGTCACCTCGGCAGCATGGTGACCGCAGAAAGAGTGAAGTCCGGCGACTTTTTATGCCCCTCGTTCCTTGTAAGGAAGATGCGAGCGCGATGAGACGCAATGCGATCCGATACGACGGGATGTGATGTGATGCGACACAAGACTATACCTACGTGGATGCATCGATATCCTTCTTGGCTCTCCGACGAAAAGGGATTCCGCATCGAGAATCTGGAAGGACATCTTCCATACTCACTCGATCTGATCCGCTTCCAAAGGATCTTGCGCACATCAAAGGCGACGCGTTAAATCAGCTGGAGGCTTATACCTACAAGACATCGGACAAGAATCGCGGTGGCGTGAATCACACAAACCTTTATCCAATGCTTCATTCATCGTAATTAGGATAAGTTTATTTAAAGACTGCTAAAAGGGGGAAAAAATATGAAGTATGGATTCTCCTACTCCAATTATGGGAGGCAGGCGTCACGTCGTGGTTGAAAACAGTTTCTTAACCTTCTTTAAACTCCAGAGAATTGAAGCAATTCGCAGCTCCCATTAACAAGCATAAAAGAACCCGTAAACAGGTAACTTTAGAGCCAATTCAAAATCATATCCTCATCGGCCTGTGGCTCTATTGTAAGATAAAAAAAAATATGTAACATCATCCACGCATCCCGCGCATGTAATCACCATTCATAAACTCTACCGCTCGATCAAGCGCCTCGTTTCCTTGGCTCGTTAAAGACTGTGCGAAGACTAAATAAAAGACCCGCAAAAAAGGCGTCATTAAAATCCAGTTTTAAGCACGGCCGTTAGGAAACAGGTAAGTGTACGCGAACGAGAATATCACCAGAGCCAAAGGAGGACCGGACTGACATTAATTATCTTCGAAGGTGACGACGTGCGTAGGCAGAATCATCGCGTGGCTACAGGGCATCGCGACGTAGAATTAATAAAATGCAGTCTCTTAATTCGCACTTGGATAAGCCGCATGTCCAGCGCGCTATGCATGCATATACGAGCACCTTTTACCTTCCAGAATCAAGAATGACCGGATTTAAGCTTACCAATCTGAGGACAGGATTATCGTTTTCTTTATGAAACTCTCGGTGGAGAAGTCAAATAGAATTGCATCTTTCTCGCAGGTCCTCATCAAATAGTATAAACATTATCTTTCTGCGCTATCAGCTCACGATGGTGAAAATCCTCTTGGAATTCTGTAATGCACTAATTTATAGAGAAATAATTTATACTGAATTATTAATCCCCGGCCATTTCCTAGTCCATTGACCACCCAGCTGCTTTTAAACGAACTTCTCTATTATTTATCACAATTATATATTCTTTATTGTCATGTTCAGAACAGTATTAACTGTAATTTTTCAGTCCTGTCCATGTTTCTATGATGACAGGAAATAAAAATGGAACGTTTGCTAAGCACCAATCACGAATTAATTATCTACATGTAGTAATATATACAGAACATGCTCTTTCGTGTTCATAAAGTCAGATAAAGATTTGAATTGTTCGTGATCATGAGCCGGGTCTCGTAACTCGCGATATATCCTGATTACGACCTCACGATCTTATTGCGACTTCAACTTCTCACAGCACATTCATTGACAAAGTTATACTTGAACCTAGAAATAATTCCTACACATATTTGTCAGATTAATAAAATTAAAACCATGCCTATACAAATACTGCTCTGATGTAATTAAATCCCATCTATTTATCTATTCAAGAAGAAAATCTTTCTAAAAATGGTCAAATGGGCTGTATTATAATTTCTCCTCCTGGAGTTGAACTCAAAGGGTCGGCGAATCAAAAGCAAGAATAAAAAGAAGACGATATCTGAAGAAGACCGGTCTCTGCAGCACGTCACACGCAAAATTTACCGTCATAAAGCCGACGACGACTTGCTGATCGTAAATATTTGGAAGACGTCCGATAGCACAGTATGCGACCTTTGGTTTCTCTCTTTCTCCCATATCTCGCGATTTCTCTTCCTCTCTCTGATCCTCGCCTATGGCATTATATAGGTGCGTTATACTGCCACATAATCCACGCGGCAAGACACTACCACACCCACGTATTCGAAAGAGCACTGCACTGATCTCGAATTAATCCGAGGTTAGCTGCTGCACCGGTAACTTGACCGTCTTGACCGAACTTGACCAGTGGGAGCTCAGGAAAGACAGAGAAAGGAAGAGATTCAGAAAAGGACACCAAAAGCCAAGGAAGACCGCGAAAGCACATTCTTACACGCACCCTGTCTACTGTTGACGAAACTTATCGGGACACGAAATTTCTAAGAATCCAACCGGACTCGTATTCGCGTTTAATGCAGACCTCCCGAGAACGAGTACTTCTTATGGCATTTCAAATTACATCTCCAGCAGGCTTCAGATAAAAAAGTACTTGACAATTTCCATGAATTAGCATTGATTTCTACTTATGGATGATGCTGTGGTCTAAAACCCAACCATCCGTGTTAAACGGTTGATTTAATTAGACTTGCCTCCATTTACTTACTTTTTGCATCGGATTGATTTTGGATTATGCGGAGTTGACGCACGGATTAAAAAGGATTAAACGGGACCGAAATTGACTGAACGATTCGGAAGCTTTCGGATTGATTCGTGATGAATTTCAATCCGAAACTTTCGCCAGAGTTGGATATTCTATTCTAACCTGCAGGTACCCTTAAGAGAGTAAAATAGGACAGGAGCCGGTAAGAAGTAAATGAAAAGAACAAGCGTGTCTTATAAATTGAGTTTTCGTGACCTCCTTCATAACTTTATCTCACATCCATATCAGCATAATCGAGCCTTCGATCGAGATGAAGGAACTAGAATTATGCTGGAATTATCCTTCCACTTGGTCCTCCTTTCTAAAATCCTTTCAAGTTGCATGGGCAGTGGGCACGCTTATTGGCACGAGTTTGCGAAAGCAGGAAAAAATAAGGTTCAACCTAAGGTCTACATCTAAAGAATCTTGATTGCATTCCGTACGAGGGACTTAACAATACGTGCACTAGTTTTCCATCGTGATTCTGCTGTGCACTCGTAGTGCAGGTGTTCCTGAATAGGGTGTACGTACTAAACCGGATGCAATAAATTGAACCCAGTGAAAATCTTGCACTGAGCACCTAACATGACTCGACGACAGTCTTAGAATGAGCGAGAATCGTGATTCGTTACTTTATGAGTCCGCGTGAATCACTCGCTCATCTTTGATTAGATCCTCTCTTGCTATTATGGACTGACGTGTGATGACGAGAGTGCTGATACATTAATAAGATTTAAAGTCAATTTATTTGGCTAATTATGTAATGAATGCAAGCCTCATGTATTTTCAGCCTATGAGCAAACGAAAAAATGTATTTACACCAGAGTGTCAAAAATATTTTGATTCCCGGATTTTTTTCAATTACTGAATGATTCCTGATCTTTTTTCAATTACCGAATAATTCCCGGATTTCCTTAAATTCCCATACCGTAGACATCCTGAAAGATTATTTAGTCAATTAAATGAAGTTACTTTGGCTAGATCTGGACACTTTATTTTTGACTCTTTGAGTTCAAGTCTTTTCAATCGTATGACAAGAAAAATAATACAATGTAAGGGAAAACACGGGAAGAAAGCAGAAACTTCATTAATGACTACAAGTGCTATAAAATAAAGGTCACGGAAGTCTCGTTTCCCTTTACTTCTTGATTGGCATTAAATCGATCAAGAAGACTGACAGATATGGTCGAGAATCGAATAAGAGATTGCAAATCTTTATGATTATCATTCTCGCTAATAAAAACAAAACATCTGAGAGAAGAAATAAAATCACTGATGATACAGTATCAAAAAATTGACCTTATCAAATAAGAGAGTAATTATCATAATTTAAAACTTGGAACGAGAAAAAATGTAGGCGATTGACAAGAGTGATATGAAATCGTGCATTACAGGAACAGATACGCGGTCAGATAAACAAATACAAGAGTGTAGGAAAGCAAAGCAAGTGAGCACAATGTAGAGAAAGGAGCGAAAGATGGAGTATGATTTTTAGTCAAGTGACCTTGATGGATGAGGAGATCTCTCCTGAGACACACAGTATCTAAATGACCTGCATCTCTCTCTCTTTTCCTCTTTGAACATCTCTTTGTCTCTCTCTCATCCTGCCTCCTCATTCGCCTCGCTTGTTTTCTTTATTTTATTGTTCGTCGTAGTCCAGCTAAGCTTATAAAGAGGGCAATTCGATCACCTTCTATTCAAGGTCGGGTCCAGAAAGGAAAGTTCTGGCAGGTGATATGTGTTCTGAAAATGACACCTTGATCTCCCGTGTCAAAACGTGACTAGGTTATAATTACGCTCATCGAGCCGGAAACGGATGAAATGGATGCGAGCCTCATTCATAATACTATAGTTGAGTGGAATGATTTTATCCCATTGATGATCATCTTGGATGATTGAAAAGGTTTGGATGTAAATTGAAAGATACTGGATTATAACATCAAATAAAAGAATGTTATTTTAATTTAAGTCGGCCAATAAAAGGCTTGAATTTGATGGAAAAAATTAATCCTGTTACAAAATACTCCATGGCCTTTCTTTTTCTTGGTTCATTCGAGTTTTCATTCGCATTTCGCCTCCTGAGTAGAGTGGGATTAAAACGAATGAGCGGAGAAGTAATTCTTGAGCAGAAGTTGATAAGTGTGCGTGTGAGTTATAAGATCAGGAGAGAAAGGGCGGAAGAAAGAGAAAGAGCGTACGGCAGCTTCGCGCGTTGCCTACAGCTACTTCAACTGGCCCCGGGTGCCCTCCTACCTATCACGGCCCTGTCGAGACACTGAGCAACTATTGACCACACTGTGCTGCAATTCTGAGGTGCATCGTGACGCACCAGGACGTTTGATTTGCGATCAGGACCGCGAATTGCATCGACCGAGGCCGCGCACTTCGCGCTGTCGTTACTCATTTCTTCTTTTTTTTAAATTCCGCGCGACCTCGGGGCCTTCCTCTTGCACGAATGCGCGTGCGCAACTGCGGTAAATGAAGATTTATAGAAGATCCTGCCGTGCCACTGGGGGCCTGCCCTGCACGGCACGCGAGATTCGAGTGCAGAAAGAATTTGTTGAGCCCAAGAAAAGTCATTTGATTTTATATGGTGAACTGAGCGACTTCTAAAAGAGAATGATTTACAGCAATTTATTTAAATCTGGTAAGCTCTGAATTTATATGTCTTCAGTCCGCAAGTTCCCGCCGAGGAAATTTAAGCTTCCTGACAGTGCTTCGTTTCATTTTAGATTTATATGATTAATCGATTTTATATATGTTAAAAATAAAATTAGTAAGATTGCAGGATTTAATTAATTTGCAAGTGCAGTAAATAATAAATGGGCGGAACAATTTTCTTGATTAAACACATTTTTATCAGAAGATTTGACCATGAATCTTTCATTAAAAATAGCGGTTACACCTCAGGCGAGAATGAGTTAAGACCCGTAATTTAAAATATATAAAATAGAGGATCGCTGCATATTAAGCAAAAACTGTTTCAATGTTGTCGTGTTAATCAACTAAATGTCATAAACATGTTTAGGGCAGTTTCACGTACATTATTAGTAACTAAAGTAGTGAGCGATGGTAATTACAGATAACGTAATGGGCACCTAAGGATAGCTACACCATCGATAAGACTGTAATTTTCATTGACTACAGTAACTCGTTACGCTAAATTGCGCATTTATGAATGGCACATCTGATTAAAATTTTAGATTTCTTGACGAGGCGTGAAGTAGCTTCGAATATTTATTATTTGCTCGAGTGAAAAAATTAATGGGTCATCAAACACTATAATAATAATCTATGCATGAACAATATGTTGCAAATTTAGTAATTTCAATCCTTGATTTATATTTTTTGTTGCTTTAATTCATACGGATGTTAATTAACTTTGAGATCAAGATTTTTTAACAGTAACGTTATTAAGATCAGTCTGAAAAATATGAATAATAATGGAGAATTAACAATAATTCAGAATTTAAATTGCCATTATTTTCCGTAGGAAATTCATGTACTCTTAATGACTTCATTTTATCAGATAAAACATAAAACCCTTTTTTGCCACTTATTTTTTTACTACAATAAACCGCTCTTGTCAGCATTTGATGATCTGCAATCTAACAGGTAAACACACTAATACACAACTTGATATTGTAATGATTTAATCCACGTACATATAATGAATCATAAAAGATCATTTAAAGGAAGCGTTCACAGTTTTTTTTTTTGCAAATACCTCAAATATTACCGGTGCTAAAAAGTTCCTATTTTTTAAAGAGTAAATAAAATAAAAAGCTAAATTAAATAAAAGGCTCCTTATATTTCAAAATTTTAAGAATATTTATGAAAGCATCAAATGTCTGATCATTTTTCTATTTATCGGTCAAGTAGACACTTCGATTTTCCACTACAAAAAAAGATAATAATGACGAAAAAAAATAATAAAAGGTTCCTAACGTGGTCTTAACATTTCGAAAGTAGCTGTATAATCGACGAGTGCAAGCAGGCCGTATTACTGGCGGCGTGAGTGGTCAAAATAATCGCCAGCGGCGCGGCATACCGGTTGCCAACACTGCACGACTTTTTAAAATTAAATTCTTCGAGTCAAGGGTCGAGAGCCGAGCCAAAGACTCGACCAAGCCTCCGGATACCCCGCGGTCGTGTACCTGAACACTCGTATAAGGTAGGTGAGTACCGCTGTGTACGGATCGACCTACTCGAAGTAGATGGATATTGGATCTCCAACGTCCTCGGTGCCACATTGTTTCGCAACATCCGCTGCACGCTGCTATTGTTCAGTTATGATCGTGGAAATTCTAGGTCTGATCATCTATTCGAAATTATAAACTCATTTCCCGCTCTTACTGTTATTACCTCGCGAGCTGGTACCTGATAAAGCCAAGTAATCAAGTATTTATCTATGTATACAAATTAAAGTATAAAACTATCTTTGACTGGTTGTCCCAGTGAAATGACGGGTAGAAAATGAACGGGTTAATCAGAATGGGCGTGGTTAAATATAGTGGGCGTGGTTCGGGTACGTGATCAAATAGAGTGGGCGTACTCAATGGGCGTGGTAAATAGTAAATTAAAATAGAGGGGAATAGAGTAAGGCGTTGACAAGGCTAGTGCGTGGTCTAATGAATGACCAAAGAACATGATTAAGAAAAATGACCTAAGATCAACACAGTAAAAGTGGGTGTTGTCAAATAGTAGGCGTGATTAAGTGGGCAGGTCATAGAGACAGTGGGAGATGGAAAGAGGACCCGGCGGCGGCGAAATCTTCTTATAATACAGATAAAAGCTTGAGAAAATGTGAAAAAATGCCGCCCATGGAGTCTGTAAAACAATGAGTAAGTAAAACAAGAATCTTTAATTGGATGAGTCTGCAGAAGAAGCGAAATGCCGGCAGCATTGACCTTTCCGATAGAAATTGTTTGTAAAGAGTAAAAAAAGATGTTCTTATAAGTAGCTCTGGAGATTCTAAGATGCTCCTGGCGATAGCCGCGCCGCATTTCTTACCGAAAGAGCGGTGAACTCTTTATTCTCTGTGTATCATTATGGCAGTGACATATGACGGGCAGGCAGCCGGATATCTCGTTGAGAAGCGATCAAAGTGAAAAGTGGAAGAGAACGAAGAAAGAGGTGGAGAAATATCGGGAAGGGCATCTGCTTTTCGATCTATAAACGACCAGAGACCATGGAAGAGCTGATCTCTGCTCGTAACGCCACCAGATAGCCACAGCTGGTAAGGTTATTGCAACCTAAGCGCTATGACGTATCTCGCGATCGGTAATTATTGCTGATTAATGACTGGCTGCTCCGTTATCTGGGCAGCGACGTACGAGTTGCCCGATTTCTTCGATCATGCTTCGATTTAGGATCTTTCGATGCCTCAACGTCTACGCTCGATAGATACATCGATCAATAACATACAGGCAACCAGAAGCTACTGAAATTGCTTTAATCATGTTCTACATTTTAACTTTCTTCTTAGACACATGTTCGCTAGATGTTCCATTGTTTACATGTCCATCGTTATCTTCTAATTTGATTTTGAAGAATGATGATAAATAAGGCAACGAAATCTAAATGAAGCTTATACATTTTTGACAATCGTGACAGAAAAGTTTCCAATCTGAAAGTGGGTGCTTGGATTATCCTTTAATAGTAAGTCCCAAGCACTTGTATGGGTCAGATAATCGGACATATGGCATGATAGAAGGGTGACAAGGAGGATGAATGCAGAAGTAGAGACGAGGTAAAGAAGAGAGGAGATGAGCTATGGCAAAAAGAGGAAGCCCCAAGAAATGCGGACGAGTGAAGGAAAAAAAAAGTAAGTTGAAAGAGTGACTGCCGTGGCAGAACGTTCGGTCGGTCGGTTGGGCTGGACCCTTCACCACAAGAGCAAGAGAAGACAAATAAAAGTCCATGAAATCATTCAAGGTGGCTCCAGCAGTTAGCAAGTGTACCAAGTCTCCAAGAAAACACGCGACGATCCTCGCGATACTCCCTTATGGCCACAATCGTTAATCTAATTATCGCATAAGTAACTATTTTTTATAATTATGATTTTATATTTATAATTAGAGCTGATTTCAAACATGACTGATTGCTTTCATTTTGAACATCATTAAATTGGACACTCGTAACGATACCCTACAATTAGGTTAATGGAAAAAGTACTGAAATTGGCATATAACATGCTATTCATTATTTATGCTTATGAAATTTAATAAATCGAGCTCGTTTCTTGGTTGCACAATATATGTGGCAAATATACGAAATATACGTATTGAAATCACATGTTATTTCAGATACAATTTTGTACGCATAATTCAGGAGTTTTTGCAAGACTGTAGAAAAAAACAATAGGTGTTTTGATATTTGTAAGCGGCAGTGTAAAACGGACACGCAATAAATAAAAATCATCAACTCCTGAATAAAAACGCTCATAATTTCACCAGAGTCTCTTATGAATGTCACGGTGAAATGTTATATCCTCATTTGAGGATGCAAAAAAATCTGTTTACGACTCTGCAACTAACTTTTCTGGTTTGATGGACATCTGCTCGACCTGCACGTAGCATAATGACAAGTATGCCTCTACAAGGCGCATATAACAGTACGTAGAGTTCAACGGTAGAAAGTTCATGTCACGCGTCCCCAGGTCCTCATCCGCGGGACAAAAGCGAGAAGAACATATGTTCCTTATTGGGTAACGTAACTGAACGCAGGCAATGTGTCACGGAATCACCTTCGACATTTTGCGTGAATTTGTGTCGCAAGAAAGCCTACAACATTAATTATCGCGGACAATTATCGCTTCGATATTGCGTCGTCTGTGCCTCTTCTTGACGCATGAAATTTTCAAGCAATGAATCAAAAACGTCATACGGGACTTTGGCAAGCAGAATCGTCATTTGGTCGATTTGTCTCATATAGAGAAGACAAGTTAAGGTTTAGTTAAAGCCAATTTTATCTGTTCCTATTATTATGTACTGCCTACATAGATATATAAGATATGTTATTAATGTCAGGTTACGATGGTTCATAAATATCATGGAAGTGTATAAATACCATGGCTATCACAAGCATTTATACCTTATATCAAATTGCAGTACCTAACGATAATCTTTTATGATACACAGAAAATTATAGCACACAATGCAAAGAAACATTTGATTGCACTGAATCTGTTTTGTTTACCTACTCACAATCAGTGACGTTTATATATCGAAAATTTACTACGACTATTAAGACATCAATCTTTCGAACTGAACTAGAACGCAGCGATTTATTTATTAACAGAATGCAGTATTCTAATAACAGAAAGTTTTGTTTTTTCTTTGTCATTTAATAAATAAGTTTAAAAATCAAACATGTCCTATTGCCTAAATTATCTTTGGAATGCACTTTAGAATCCGATCTGCACAATAGACTAATTTATGTGATCTATGAAAGTCGCTCTTAACTGATTTCATGCGCAGTTCTTGTTCCATTTTTAGTGTCGATTGTTACGATTTTAACAATTATTTTCTGCTTGTCTTGTTATAATATAATAGACGGCAACAATATCAACCTTTGGGAAAACGAAGTGAGGCGAAACAGAGGTCCAGGGTAAAAGTGAAAGCGATCTGCAGTGCATCGACGTGCACTTAGACTAAGTATCGCAAAACTGACGCGAAAGATAAGACATCGAGACTAGATTTGACGAAGCAGGCCTAATTGCAATCTCCTGCGATCGGTTAATGCCAAACAAGGAAGTTGGATCTTTAAATCGAACAGTCTCGCTTGACCCACTCCTCCAACAACGCACATTTCGTTAGATTACATCAAACTCGTCAGCCCGCATTCGATCGTATGTTGCGGCAATCTCTCGACTGGACATTCGACAATTTCTTAATTGAATCAAATTAAAACCTATCAATGGAAATGATATCTCTCCATTTCGCTTGATTGCAGGAATAAACAAAACTAACAAGAACTAGCCTAATAGTTTGTAAAGAAGGTAATCAAAAATTTAAATGACGGTTCGAATCAAGTGTTTTATATCTCGAGGTGCCAAAGTAAAAAGTTATCGAATATATTTTATTTATGGGGCAGTTAATGGAGTAATTGAGAGAGAGATACAGTTTTACGGTGAGTGAAATCATTAAGACCAAGATTCTTCGAGAGCAGTTAATCTTACTATAAAATCGTAGTAACTAGACATCAAATCGAATTTTTTAAATGCAAAAAATAAAAATACTTTCTTCGGAGATAATTATTAAAAGAATGAAGTTGTATATGGAAGTATAGTAGAACATAAGAAAGTCAAAGACTTCAAAGGTCTTATTATAAGGATAGAAGTCGATCGATTAGGTGACGGGTCAGAGAAGGTGGTAAAGGGTGGCATCTTCTTTTTTTAAAGAAAGCGATGGCATATAGGTACGCTTGGTCGCGCGAACAATGATATCTTAACTGGGATCTCAATGGGGTTAATTAACACGAGAATCGACGTTACCAAGGCGAGATAGCGATGTTATATACCTACATGAAACAAGCCGAGAATAAACTGACCGTGTATACGACAGACCGACGTTCAGCGTCGGCGAAATTGATTAATCTCTGTTTCAACCGCGATTAATTATTGACACGCTTTTGTTATCCAACATCGGCAATTATCAGTCTTAGACCCGCTCTTGAGCAACGTTGCCACTCTTTGCAGTATATCGGAAACCCAGATACTCACAAGCAGTTCAACTTCAAATAGTGAAACAGTGAATTCAGACATATACGCGAACGCCCGTGTATAACACAGATGGCAACATTAATTATTTCAGGCGGGACTAACTATTAATTCTTTATATACCTGGATTCAATAGAATTCCGATCACGTAGATATACGGGAAATTTATTATCGCTCTTCATGGCGATTACGATTCGTCGACAAGACGCGGATTTTGCTCGCGATCTTTATCCTGAAATTATTTATCGTAGCGTTTGATATATGGGGCAAATTTCACATTCATTAGAATTTCTTGTGCCTAGTATAAGAAAATTTCAAATTTGGTTTTGAAATTATAAGGTTAATAGTTTGGTAGAAAGTGATGAAATGTTGAACTTTCCAATTGGAAATTGAATTTAATTTTGAATGCTTCTCTATTTTGAAAACTTCAACGTTATACCTGATTCCGTTAATTTCGGTACATTAATTTCGTTAATACGCCTTAGCAGTCCGTATTTATTGATCCATAATCTGTTATAATGTTCAACAAGATAATTTCTGAACAATATTAAAAATGAAATAACGAAGAAATATATACATGAAAAGAGGTTAATGGCAACACCGTAAATATGAAAAGATTTACGTCAAGAATTTGCGTAGAATCCATTTTCCCACTCATCTGATTAAATATGGCTTTCACCGAGGAAAATACTGAAATACCATAAATTTAGAAGCAGAAACAGAAGGTCAAATCAACATGAATGCATATGAATATGGATTCTCGAAAAAGAGCCTCGTTAATTAATTCTTCTGTGTTTCCTTGTAAGTTCAGGGTAGGATTCCGTGTGTTTCTGCATACCACGATGATTACGCATTTAATAACCGTCCATCTACTACGGTTCCTTTAACGCGTACTTTTAGATTTAATGCACTGATAAGACTTAGAATAATCAGGTCCGATTTAACGATAGCGATAAAGCCTTAATGAAAAATCGCACGGGCGCACTTGAAAAATGGCTCAGTATGAAAGGTTGAAATTCAAAAAAGGAAACATCTGCACAAAACTCTTTCGTATTCGAAGAATTTGGCTTCTGTAACAATTTCTTGTTTTCTTTATTTCAAACAAAAGGTTTATCTTTTTTTCGGGTTCGCATTCAAGTTTTATTGGTCAAAAATAAAATTGCCACCGGAAAACTTCTTTTATAAGGCCCGAAAAGAATTTTTAACGACCCTATCAACGACAGAAGCAACTCTCAGAAATGCTACTTTAATTAAATTAAATTTTTATTGAATTCTTCAATTCTAAATATAGAAAGGGTTTAGTCACCAAAGAAATTCAAGTTTGAGAGTGTTGTTGTTTGTATACGTCATTCTGGCCTCTTATCGATAATTTAAAAAGTTTCAAAAAAATAAAAATAAAGAAAAGGAAAAAAAAAGCGATCAAAAGACTCGAACCATAAAATTTAATCGACTGCAGTTTAAATACCAAAATTATATTTAGAGAGACCTTTCGTTTTTACTGCTCTATTCTTTTTACATTGCTTTATTTATTTATTTCTCAATAATATACGCGATTTAAATTCACCGAAGATTAATTAAAATTCTACTGAACATCTTGAAAGATAGGATTCAAAAGGGCAAAAAGGTGAAAGGTTCCCCGAATAAAGGTTGATTAAGCACGCGATCTAAGGCGTGAAATCAGTGCTTAATCTACCCGAGTCCTCGTTACTTAACTTTTAAAATACTGGCTTCGGATCCTTAATTGGAAACAGTGTTTATAGGAGAGGTGGAAAGTTTCTCGGATAATTGCACTAAACGAATAATGAGCCACTGCCTTAAGTGGCGAATGATTAATCGGCTATGACGGAAATCGAGAACAAAAGATGTGACTCGTCCCAACACAATTCGCTCTTGCATCACCCAAACAAGTATCAGTAATTCACTATTATGTTATTATTACAAGTCATAAACATTCTATATTAATTAAAAAGAAACGTCTTTAATTAAGTTGATCTTTAAAGTCAGTTGATTAGTAATCGCTTTTCATTTTAAAAATCCGAGTCAAGACATTACAAGAGTAATTCAGAGTATTTCCGAGAGTATTTCCACGATTTTCTTCCATTATTTTAAGAATATGGAAAACTTTCGAGTCGGTACCTTGTGAATTATCAGACACGAAAGGGCTAAATTTAACACGAAATATATAAGATGAAAGCAATTTTTACGTCAGGTAATGCCGTAATGGTACGAAAGCTTCCTACGAACTCGAATCGCATACAAAGTATGGGTATTGCAATATTTTCCAAAGAATCGATTCCTCAGGTAATTCAGTTTTAAGAAGTACGGTAGTTCCTATAAAGACTGATGAATGATATTCACGGAAAATATTATTAAAGTGAAGTCAGGGTTACAGTTCCATGAATCGATTGTTTTACACTTCGTTGGACTATAATTTGATAAAAGAGAATATACGGCATGTCTATCAAGATAAGACTCATTTTTATGGTTACTTCGTTGAGAAGGGCATTTGTTCCAATTTATAGCATGCTTGTTCATGGATTGCAAAATTCACAGGAAAATTTATGGTTAATTATAGAAATTCTACTGAAAAGTTACCTGAGTCCTATTTTAGTGCAATTTTGTACTCACAGATTTTGAACCAGTGGAAACTGAAGTGTAAGTCAGACTCACCTGAAACAAAAGAAGAAAAGCATCTCTTAGTTTTAGCAAATCTAAATTTCTTAACCAATTAAATTCCCTTATGACATTGAAATGTGTTTGTATTATTTAAATACGTCGTGGACATAAATGCGGGGAGTATTTCCATGTGAATAGACGATTCGTTGGTGCGTCATCGGGACATGGTTGTCCAGTTAATTGATGCTGTCGCAAAAAAGCACACTAACAAACGGACCTACCTGACAGAACAAATTCACTTGACTCTTACGAAATGATTGGCAAAAAGTCATTTCCCGGGGCTATCACGATCACCCAGTGGGACGTACGTGTAAGTACATGTGCCGTGAATGCGTATAATGATAGCTACTCGAGAGAGCGTTTTTTCTCTTGGGCAAAGGACGAGCTTCCAGGAAACACGTGTTACCCATCGCGAGTGCTGGTGTGTCCATTGAAATTATGAGGGCTCATATGTGCATGTGTGTTAGAGTCACGATAAGAGATGGTGTTCGCTCAGTTGTCGCCGCCCCGAGCAACTAACCTTCCTGTTGTTGCATGACCTGGGCCTTCCAACATCCTCTCCACATCTTTACCATCCGAGGCCACGAGGGACAGATGCCAACCTCTTCAAACTCACACTGACTTAATATTCATCCCACATATTCATGATCAAGTGTAGATCATCAAACTATGATATTTTTTCATTAGAACAAGAAAATTTTCATAGAAACTTTTCATTGTTCAAATTGAGATGCAATTTGAGATTTCACACCAATAGTTTTGCGTGGGAATAAGGAATGCAAAATATATAACTATAAGTGACTATCCAGATAGATTTCTAAAGGTACTGACATTTGAAAAACTTGGAATGTGGAAAGCATATGAAAAAATGAACAACAAAGTGGATGTAGACACAAACGCACGCAAGTATCTCTTTGATTGGTTTCTCGATATCAACTCTGCTCCAGGCAACTCACCTTCCCGTACAGCTGACCTCGAAGGACCTCTGGAAGCCCAACCCAACCTGTGAGCCCACCAACCCACAGAGCCCACCCGCCCACAATCGGCATATGCAATGTATCCATGCAGTTATACACTCTGTTGCTGCCGTCTTTCACTTCCCTAGATTCAATTTCTAATTGCCTCAACTCAAAAGACCTACGTTCCTGAGCTCTTGAAATTTATACCACCAGTGTCTATAATGATCAATTTATTTCACGTACGTGACTTAGATAAAGAGGAATATTAATCACAACATTGCTGTTTTGCATTCCATAATTGAAAATATCCACTCACGCTTTTTATTCAGCGTATTGTTCACAATTGTCAGTTCAACCACTATTTCAAAAAGATACAAAAGTCTCCAGAGTCAGAATTAATAAAACCTTCTCAATCAAGTCGATAAAGATTAATTAACTGGTTATATCTCCAGAATTTTTATCAGCATCATCTCAGGGGTTATCAATTTCTGCAATCGTTCAGGAGTACTCTTAATCTTCGTTTTCTACTTTTATTTTTCTACTTGTATCATTTCCTCTTCTACTCGCACGTGGGCGAACTTCGTGGCGAGGTTTCAAGGGAAACTGGATTAAGGAACGCACGAATGGGACCAATCACAATTTTATGCAAGCGGGTTTTACCACTTCTGCATGCACTTTCCGTAGGCGTCGTACTCTTAGTTTCGCTAGATGCTTCTTATTGGAATGTGGACGTCATTGCGAGGACGCAACTTCAAAAGGAGGTGGTGAAATATATTTCAAATCACTGATTAGATCGCTTAGTAATAAATCTGTTGCGCTTTAAAAACCTGGTCAATAGAGTGGGCTCAAAATACTTTTTCATTAGAAACCGCTACACTTTTTCGTGTAGCGGTTTCTAATCGTGGACAATAATAATTCCACTGGTCCCTTAAAATTCCTCAAAGATTTTTAAAATCATAAATCTCTTGAAATCCATATTAAAATTCGTGAAAATCTCTAAAAATTGCTAGAAACCTCTTGAAATTTTTTAACATTTAAAATCCGTTAAAATTATTGGAACTCTGATCAAATTCCATGAAATCCTTAAAAATTCTAAAAAAATCTTTTGAAAACTCTCTTGAAGTCCTTTAAAATTATTATGAATTTTATAAAATTCCGTAAAATCCTTAACATTTTCAAAATTAAAAAAAATCGCAAAAATCGCTTGAAATTCTTTACAATTTTACAACAACCTTCGAAATTTTTATAAATTCTACGAAATCTTTCAAAAATTATAAAGATCTTTTGAAGTCCGTCAAAAAATCCTGAAAATCCCTTCAAATTCTCAGAAACTTCTTGAAATTTGCAAAAATTCGATGAGAACATTTAAAAATGCATTAAAATTATTAGAAATCTTATTAAATTTCATAAAATTCTTTAAGATTATACAAAATCTTTTAAAAATCAGAAAAATATCTTGAAATCCTTCACAAAGTTATTAGAAATCTCATAAAATCTAAAAACTACATAAATTATTTTAAAAATCATAAAATTTTTTTAAATTCTCTTAAAATTCATGGAAATTTCACGACAACATTTAAAATCCCTTAAAATTCTTTAAAATTCCTAGAAACCTTTTAAAATCTCTTAAAATGTCACGAAAATCTTCGAAATCGCTTAAAATTTGTTGATATCTCTTAAAATTATACAAGATCTTTTCAAAATCCTAAAAATCCTTTGAATTTCATAAAAATCCCTTGAAAATTGTCGAAATCCCTTAAAATTCCCAGAAACATCTTAAAATTCCAGTTTCAAAAAGTGGTGTAACGAAAAGTCCCAAAAATTTCGCATATATAGTACATTATTGTTTCAAATCTAATTGCTTTTGAATGATTTGAGAAGTTACGGAAAATAATTTGTTACAATTGTCAAAACTTGTAATTGATGAAAATCTTAAGCCGTATCTAAGTAAAAACTGCAACTTTCTTGAGTAGTAAATACTTCACGAAACAATGGGCCATGTTGTTAAATATTATCAGATCTTATTCTCAAAAATGAAACTACTTAAACTACCACTTTCACAATCATAAAACAAAATACGTGAGACCACCATCTTCCATTATCCTGACACAAAATATATTTATTATTATTGCGTTAAATATATCCTCCTATAATTATAACATTATTAGCGTAGATTTATTGATCATTGTATCCCATATCAGGTTGGATCTTGTACCTGTGAAAAGATCGATTACGATCGCTTTTACAGTTCTGCCTGATCAAATCGTTGACCAGTTACAGAATACAGCTTGTTATTTGCATTAAGGTGAAAGACTTAGATACCGCAAAGTATTCGAGATAATCCGTAAGCTAGGTTGAAAATATAAATAAATCCATTTACGTGGATTTCAATATCTTAATTATCAATGCACGTCGCGAGGAAGGTCGCTCCTATTCCAAAGTTTTAATACAGAGTTGAAAAACATCACTGTGGGTATAATAAAACACGATTTCACGATTTCAAATGAATTATTGGCAGAAGGGGATTTTCGCTCTCTTCTCGAAGGCGCTTAAACGAAGATATTCTGGGAACGGGACAAGAAATATTAATCATTCCGTTCGCGCGATATCTGCTATTCGATGCCGAGCTAACTTATTTCTCGTACTGACATCTCACATTAACGGCAGATACTTTGAGATTAAATAAAAAATCGATGACATCGGATCTCGTCTGGTGAAACATCCTTTAAATATCTATTTATCAATATTATCGTAAATTACTCATCACTCTCCAGACTACTTAATTCTCGCTTTGAATTTCGATAGTGATGCTTTATCTACGGTTTTTGCACCGTTATATTAAAAGTTTTACATTAACCTCCTAAATATCTTTTAGAACCTTGACAACTGACTAACCAATTTATCTTTTAAGTTATTGAACCACTTTTGACACAAAAAGTGCCTGCTCAAATCTTGAAACGAAATTCCCGTTTCCTTTCCATCAAAAAATTGTCACGGTCAATCTTTCGTTCAAATATAAACGTTTCCTTTTAAATAAATGAAGCCGAGTTAATTAAGACTTTTTAGAGATACGAGCAATGGTAAAAAGTTTGCAAAAACAGAATGGATCTTTTGCAGTGATTTGCTGATTTCAACTAGTAAAAAAAATACAAGTCTTTTCTCGTTTTACACGATTTTGCGGCCGTCCTGCATAGGAAGAAGCATAACGGACACAAGAATAGAAGATCACGAATGAAAAAGAGTGAAGAGGCGGATGTGGAAGGATCTGTGGTTGGAGAAGAATTAATAATCTCATTCAAGTCTCGGAAGGTCGACATCTTAATTCTGGTCCTGGAGTCACGTTACACAATCTTCCTTTGTGATTCGCTGTTATGTTGCGGGGGTTGCAAAACACTTCAGGGAAGATGAATCTAAGTGTAGAGGTGGAAAGTAAAATTTAAGAACGGACGCAGCTGACAACAACTAATGGTGGTACTGCTACTGGTATGTGATAAACGTGGGACAAGATGGGGCCTCATTCTACATTCTTATTTACAAGGTTGAGGACTACTGCATTCAGTGAAGTTCAATTTAAATTATCCTTACGTGAGCCAATTATTTAAAAAAGGAATTAGCTAAGAATAAAATGTTAGATCCAAAGATAGCAAAACATTTTTGAACAGCACAACAGTCTCTTTTATTGTGTGTGTTTTGAGAGTCACTTTAAATGGTAGAGTCACTTTAAATCACTCAAAAATCATGCTTCTGAAGTTAGCAATTGTAATTGTTGTACTCGCTCCGAACAAGTACAACAGGTGAAATCTTGAAAGATGACTTTGGGTCACACCTAGTGTTTAGCTAATGTGTGCTTACAATGTATAGCTACTTTCCCTTGGAGTCTACCTGACGTTTATCTTAAATATACCTTAAGCTTAACTGCACACTGTTCCCTGATTTGTATGAAGAAGGAAAGAGAAGACTGCAAAGCAGCATCCTAATGACTTCCTAAGAATATACAAGTCACCCTAGTCAACTTTATTGCTAAGAATATGTTATGGAAAGAAACTTGCTATTCCCTAAAACAATTTTTCACGTGTTTGAAACACAGAAGACACAGAAATCCAGTAGGATTTGCGGACGTGATTTTTCAATTAATTAATTTAATTGCAATAACAGACTAAAAGGTAAAATAAGCCTTGCAAGTACGTAAGTGTGATATCTAGCTACAGTTTGTTGGGCGAGAAATTTTAATAGAGTGAAATATGGCTTATCTCCCCCTACAATCGCAACACCAGCGCAGATCCATGCCTTGCACTATCAAGATCGGAGGAGCATCCATAATACGGATCCTGTCATGCGTATTGTATTCTTGAATTCCTGGTTGCGTTTCGCGCCGAGCCAGCACCACGACGCGTTTTTATTAATGTCTTTATCCATGTACTCTACACGCGAATAGGTATTATCTGCTTGCCTCGAGATAAGTCACGAAACGGGATATTGATCTATACCTCCTTGCAATGATCAAATAAAATTCAGTCTTCTATTCGCCACGTCTATTAGTCAATTCAGATTACGAGGTCGCAATTCATTAATGTTGGCAAGGGGTCAAAGATTACTCCAACGATTGGAGGAGGCAGCAAGATCTGACATAAATATAGATAGAGCGTGACAAAAATGATGCAAGAGCATTCAATTCAGATACTTCAATAATTACTATGTTAGCAGCCATTGTAAGTTAGAAACTTGTTTCGTGTAATGTAATGAAATTTTCTATAATAAATAATAAATCTATTTCACGTGGAAGCTCATATCTGATCTGATTATGTGTACACTTATTGATTAAAGTCAATCTATTTGAGCTAAAGTGTACAATGTACATTAATCCATCTTCTTGTGAGAAATCACTCGGAAGAGATGTTCGAGGATAGATTTCGCCCGAAGAAAAATGTTGGAGCAAAGATGAAGATCACTTTCTTAGCTCCAGTTGTGCACGAAACAGTAGATGATCATGCAACGGTGCGGTGGCGCAACAGATGCAACCACTGCGCTCTGCGTGCGGTAGGATGGAATACGGAGGCACGTCTTGGGGCAATCAATGAGCGATTATCGTAATTACGCTTACGATTAACGGTTCGGACTCACCTTACCTCTTTCACGCCCGCACTCATCTCCCTCGCAAGCTAAGACTTTCTAATATCTCGTCGATTCCAAAGATCTAAAAGTATTTACTCTTCAAGCGGATCTCCCAGAAAGTGTAACATATAATTAAGTGCTTTGTAAGAATTTTAAAATAGATTTAAAAAATCTATTTTTTCTCTCAGAAAAAAATATTATTCTACCAAATCTGTACTTAGACCGTATGAAAGTAAATGGAGCCAAGCGCTGCTTAACTTCGATGATCGAAGAAGAAGCGTTAAACAATTCTACACATATACTACCAGAAACTAGTTATTGATTTTATTCGAGTGTAAAACCTAACAAAGCGATAATATAGAGGCCTTGTTACCCGAGAAAAAGGAGGTTGTGATATTACCGGGAAATAATGCAACAATTCTTTTAATACACCTGCTTTGCACATTCTTCCCCAAGCTTTTTTCGACCTTAGCAATTACGTTAACGATGTCAGAAATTCTTCAGAGTCGTTTAGCGAGCACGCGGTATAATTTATTAAATAAGCACGTTCATTATCCATTAATTCATATAATAGTCTATAAAAATTATTCTGGACTATAACCAATCCGTAAACTAAGAAACTGCCGATTAATTAATTTAAGTAGTATCTTATTGATTTCTACAATATGACTCTTATTTATTACAAACTGCTTAAAGCAACTTTCTCTCAATTAAAATTAAACATCCCATATCACATTAAAAACACATTCTTCAGATTTTTACATATCAGGGAAAACACATTTGATTAATTGAGATAGTTAACAATCTCAGAACCTAAAATTTTATTACTAACGCTAAAAAATCATGAAAAAAGATTCCGAATTAATGATCCTGACCGAGCCTAGAACAAATTGAGTAGACACCCTGTTTTATAAAAAGTAAAGTAGTTCAAAGTCCATGAAAATGTGCAGAGCGACACTAGATTTTACAAGAGAAGAATGTTAATCAAGAAGTGAGTTTTGGACAAATCCCAATCCCTACTATGTCACTATATAATTATAAGAAGAAACTGCACGCGAGAGGAATAATCATCCGAGTAGAAAGGGATCGGTGCTATCGTTTAAGAAGCAAGGAGCACCTCGTTCGATTTGTCACGTTGCAATTAATTGCAACCGCCGCCGGATTAACGACTTTAATTACGCCTCCGGGCTTCTCTTTCTTCTTTCTCACTCCCTATCGTAAGCGCTCTATGCAGGAGTCACATCCTTATATGCGTCGTCTCGGTATGAGTTATTCTTTCTTTTCCGTATGCAAATTCAGCCCTTGCTGCCAGTTTTACTGTTACAGGGTCAGAGATGAAGTATATCAGATAAAAACGAAGGTACCGCAGAAACCGATGATTGGTCGACCCTTCCACGGGCATATGATATATATTTACGCATTGCGATATTCCGGTCTCTGAAGGCAAACCGCGTCGTCAAAAAATAAAAAATATAAACATCTTTCTTTGAAAATTTGCTTAAAAGAAATAATAACGATGAAATTATGAATAAAGTGAGATTGGAAGTGAGTCAAAAAATTAGAATTACTTCAGTGGCTCTCGAGTTACCATCATAAACATGTAGTGCTCGATGGGACCGTAGCGCAAAGATATGTTGCTCTCACTCAGTATAGAAGAGCATATTTGTTAATTAGTGTGTTCATTTCACGAATGTTCTTAATAATCAATGAAAACGCAAAGTAAGTAATTTGCAAAATAATCCTGGCAATTTTTCAAAACACGTTATCTATGTGATGGAGTTTGTAATTGAAGAACAAATTTAGCAGAGATCGAGACGATACGTGAAGAGTAGTTGAAGCCGATTTCCCCACAAACTAGTTCATCGATGCACGCCAAAAGGAATAATGAAAAGCTTGTAATAAATAATCCATCGGCAGCTACCGCCGTAACGTGTAACTCATTCCGGCGGTATATAGTATCTCTCTTCCTCTCTTCTTACCCGCCCTTTAACTCTCCACCTGCCATAAATCCGAGTGCTACTATCCGAGGCTCTAATTGCATTATAAATTGTGAATGCGCCGTATATATACGGGGCGCGCGCACTCTTATAGCGAATGGGTTATATACCCCGCCCTTAAAGCATCGAAGAAGCTTCCACGCAATGAGTATCCAGTTGCTCGTGTAAGAAATTAATACAGGGAAACTGCGACGGGTGCTGGGTTTGTATATCCGAAGATTTAACATGGATTAGATCACACTCTGCATCTGCAGAATATCTATTTGATTACCTTTCCACTTAGGATTAGTTATTGGCTGATTTCAGATAGAAGCAGAAATGTTATTTAGACTTTCGTGATCCCATCATGGAGTTTCATGTCTACTGAATTTAGAGTAATAGTCCCAGTTTTCTGATAGATCCTGATGTGAGTGCTTGCAGTTTAGAATATTTAAGGATCAAGAAATTGCAAGATCAAGAGATAATTTATAAAATAATTCTACTTTGTCTGCTAATTATCACTAAGAGGTCAAACGTTCGACAATGGTTTTAAAGTCATAAGAATTGTTTCTAGTATATTCAGACTTCTCTGCATATGATAACGGCAACGCACCCATCATCTTAGGCTGGATGCAAACAATGCTCACGAGATCACAGCTTCCATCGCAGGGACCAATTCTTATTCTAATCACAGGTTCATCTATGACCTTTTTGATCCTCGCAGGGTAGGATGAACCTCTTATGAACGTGTCAAGATAATTGCAAGACACAGGTGATGACGTCGGCGTTGACATATACGATAATTATGTGAGCTCATACCCTCGTAGATGACATCATAATGCCTGTACTAACCCAGCTAACCCAGAGCTAACCTTATGTTGATTCCATTCTCTTCCACTTGCTCCTTTCTGTTTCTTCGTCTCCCTTTTTTTCTTTCTACCTTTGCTTTCGTGATCGCCTGCCTAATAAGGCACTGCGATGATCCACTGAGATAGATTCGCGTGTCATTAGCGGTGATTTCGTTTCGAATTGCCGACCGATTGTGGGAGCCAGCTGCAGTGCTTCGTGCAAAACGGTTAGCAACCAGTTCCGTGATTGTGCGCGCGTTAGCAATGTTTGCATCCTACGGCACACGAGGCATACAGATGGGTAACCGCATCGCGTCGATTGGCAAAATCGAGTAGGTTCTTCATTGTGTATTTAGTTCCAATCCAGAGAAAATTCTGATTCAAATTGTCTCGCGTCAAGCTTAATTTGACAGATTTTATTGCATATAAGGATCGGTTAATTTCAAAATACCTAATTAACATGCGCAATTACCCTGACATTTTCCTGACGTGTGCTCATCCTGATTAATTGGGCCTGATATCAAAAACAAGTTTCGAAATGATAAATTTGTCTGGCTCAAGTGTTTTTGAAATCTGGAAATTAGCATTTCTATTTATACTTCATGTGAATATAATTACATACTTTTGCCTTAAAAAAAAAGGTTGAAATATTGAAAATACTATTGACAGCACTTAGTTTGTCAGTTCCTCACGTTCTGAAAGCTATAGCAGGTTATCACTGATATTGTCAACTATAAATTTATCGAGTTATGTATAGAGATAAGCACACTCTTTTCCAAGTAACAGGTTATTGTCGATTGAGAAACTATTACTAATAAACGCATCATCTAGACGACAACGCATACATGAATCCTGAACAGGTCAATAAACTTCAGCCTAGACGAGTTGGACTTGAGTATCATACCCATGAATCTCCACCTTACATCACTACCTGGACGTTATCGAGGCTTGATAAAATCTAGTTCGGCAAACTGCTCTCAAATTAGCAACATCCACGTTCCAACGATAAATCGTTCGATATACCTACAACCGGTCCCCTAGAAAGCTTTTTTTTGAATCGATAATTACAAGTGCGACGTTAGTAAGCCTGTAAAATCGTCACGAATTGATCCTATAACCTGAACAGGTATTCGAAAATCATTCTTCAGCAATTTCAAGCACCCAATAAATTATTAGAAGCTGTTAGGTACTAGATGCTACTTAAAGAAGGTAAATCATAATTTTGTCTATAAAAAATCTTAAAACTTAATATAACTTCATAAAACGTATTGCTTGCGGAAAATTTTTGCATAAGAGCTTCCGTAAGTTACTTTACATGATAAGTAGAAAAGGCGGTTTTAGTCGGACATCCAAATTCGCGGCAAGATTCGGCCTGAGGTCACTGAGTCAATGAAAGGAAAGTTCCATTAATAATCTCAAGTTAAGAAAACAGGAAATCGAGAATCAGCGACCCGCAGAAATAACCGAATGAACGACTCCCTAGGGTCGTCCGGAATGATGGTTGTCGTCTTCGACTGGATCGAAAGGGGCCCAGAGGCCGGGCACTCTCCACGTCAATCATGATTACGCGACTTTTCAACGGACGCCTCATTAGCCCACGCCCTCATTATTACGTTATCAACGTCCTCGAGTCTCGCATAATGGAGGCCCCCTGAATATGTTTACGAGGGCTCTCTGCGAGGTTCGCGCTCCGCTCCTCGGGGCTCCATCTCGCGGAGCCATAACAATAATCCTTATCCCCACATAATTGTGCCCGTGGAGGATTTATAGAGCGGGTTCGGACCAGCCGGAGAACGCGGTCCAATGCTATCTAACGATCTCCCATTGAGTAAGCAGCTTAGGACTACGGGATACTGGTCTCGCGCGGCCACAAGATGGGATTCATTCAGCACAACTGCACATTGCACAACATAACATGCCCACGAGGAAGCAACTAACACGAGTACGATGTCCATAAAATCGAAATATCCTTAAACGTTTTATTGTTCCTTCACTAGTTACGCACTTTTTCTATTGGAATTCCAGAAAAAAATTCCCGATTGTTTCTGGGTTTCAAATATTTAATAAAATCATGTTAATGTATCAATAAAAAAACTTACCATTATGATGTCGGCATTTTGTAGAGCGTAGATGCTCGATGATGGAATACAGAGGCTTTCGTCCACCGCTGGTGCCACCCCCACAGCTCCCAGGGGAATCACGTTCCAGCTCGTTCGCCAGGTTGTCACGAATCTATAACAGGAAATACAAAATTCGCCCTTTAATTTATAGTTAATAGATCTCCAATGAATTCAGAATTTAATTCAATATTTGCTTAGTCGAAACATAAAATTCAATGCACATGTAATTAACGTACACTCCTAAAATGTACAATTGTTAAAATGCATTTATCAACACTCGAGACCCCCAGGCCCCTCTTTTCCACTGGGCACTATGGGAAAGTGACCAGGGCCACCAAGATCCTGCTAACTTTGTGTTTTTTTGTGCTTTTTAGCTTTTTTGTTGGTTTTTATTTTTTTGTCAATGTCATAGGGGCCCAATTATTTTATTCACAAATGTGTCCTGTCCAACATTAATTTTTCAACACAAAATTACCAAAAGTCAAACGCACATCAATTGTCAAATGTTTCGTCATTTCACGATTGATTCGTATTGATGAGTTGGTAAGCGTACGCGGACCTATAAGTGCGAGCAACCTCTACAGGACAATACATTTACTTGTCACCTGGTTAGACTCAGTATGCAGCTCAAAAGCACTGTGGATTCCGTCGCTGATAAATTAATGTTGGAATGTATGCACGTTTAATATCTTTAGCGTTGTTTGTAACTTTTCATTTTCAAGTTTGCGAAGAGAATAGTTGCCAGTTTAGTTTTTAACATTAAAATGAGAAGTTGTAGTAGTATTTATGTTTATTAAAAACAGCTTCCCGCCTCGAAGCTGAGTTATTGTTATAGAATTCGAGTTTTGTTTCTATCTCAGAAGGTCTGGCATTGATGTTGAAAGCAAAATTTATTTTTTTTTGAAATAATTTTTTTAAAATAATTTTTTTACATTATTAGAGTCTTGTACTTTTTGGGCGGAATTAACCTCATCGGAATTATTTGTAAAATTAGAAAGTGTCTACCTTCCGCGGAAAGATTTTATCAGTTTTGGGATTTTCGTACCTGCCATTTCCTTTTTCCCACGCGGTCATTGTATGCAATCCGGATGTCTGTATTATTTATAAGGTAACTCAAAAATTGATTTTTCTGTTCGGCGGTGACTCTCGAGTAGAGAAGACGTGGTAATATATGAATGTCTAGATTTTCTATTTTAACCGGATCCGCGATTTTCATTAATTTTAAAGTTCATTATTTTTCTTAATTATGCGTGATTCCTAAAAAGGATTATTTTAGATTTTCTATTTCAACCGCTTACGAGAATTATATTAATTTTAAAGGTCATTATTTTTTTTAATTATGCGCGATTACTAAAATAGATTATCTGTGCTCTAATTTTCTGACTTTTTTACAAACTAGTTTTTTACGGAAATTGATTTTTAAAATTTGAAAGTGTCTACCTTCCGCGGAAGGATTTTATCGATTTTGGAATTTTACTACAGGTCCTTTCCTTTTTCCCTCGCGGTCTTTGTCATACGGTAGTCTGTATTATAAATAAGGAAACTCAAAAATTTATTTTTCAGTTCGGTGGTGACTCGTCTCGAGTAGAGAAGACGTGTAATGTATAAACGTCTAGATTTTCT
>JAUEJJ010000042.1:5310143-5327159 GCA_032164275.1 Synergus coniferae
AATCGAATCCAATTTCTTTTTAAATTCTTATTTTACAGTTGTAAACTCCTTAAATGTAAATAAATTTTAATTCCAAACCAATTTTTTTATGAAATTTCACTTCAATCGAATGTGAGTTAAAATATTCTGAGTAATATTTATAACAGAATAGGGACAAAATTTTTAACTGGCTTTGCAATAAAATTATTTTTTAAATTTTAATCAACTTTAAATAATTTATATTAACAAATTTTTCGAATCATCGAAAAAAATGTAAAGAGATATAGGTGAGTACCAAAGGCTATTTTTTATGTACACAGTATCCACTTCGTTAATTTTTATTTTTATCGAGATTAATTGATATCTGTAAAATAAACATTTTTGTAAGCTAAAACAGCATTTTACATACACCTCCAGTTGCGTCGGGATCGATCATTTTGAAAACGATCGTGGTCGTAGCTTTCGGAGCCTACATTTGTGAAAATTTTTCTAAAAACTTTTTAAATATTTTTGTACGAGACCAGGCCCCTCTTTTCCACTGGGCACTCTGGTCAAGTGTCCAGGGCCCCGCAATTGATAGCGGTCCCCAAGTTTCTGCCACATTTGTTTTTTTTTTTGGTTTTTTTGTTTTTTTTTGCTCTTGCTTTTTTGTTGGTTTTTATTTTTTTGTGAAAGTCATAGGGGCCCCATTATCCTAATGTGCTCAGGGCCTCCAAGAGTTTAAAGACGGCCCTGGCGACCTCTACAAGTAAAACTGACATAGGTCAGATTGCACACTTTCTCGAAACTGTATAAAAATATGAATGATTATGTCCCTTCGATCCTTGGGTAAAATCCGAGGTAAAGTCGAAAGCAATTCAATCAAGATAGCGGTTAAAGATCAAAATCCTTATATCATAAACGCTCATGCTGTCACATGTAACAAGTCATGGAATTACGACTCCGTGTGCATTTCACTCTTGAATAATGGCAGGTCGTCTTACAACCAGATCGGATCGATTTCCTCGTGACACGGTGGTGTCGTTTTTGCGTTATCAAGCACCTCAGGGCACCTCTGAATGAGAACCTTAAAGAACTGCAGAGAGGACAAGCGACTATTACCAAGAAGTCGTTAAGTCTCATCGTTAAGTCAATTATTGTCGAGTAACAAAATAGGAATAATCCTTAAATATATGAATAATCCTTTACCCATGCACTTCACTATTCCACTAACAAAAGAAAAGTCTTTTTCTCTTCAAGGCCTCGTATTACAATAAAAAATCAGACGTTTAAAAGGATGCGAGGAAGAAAAGCAGAAAAATATTAAATCGAAGTATACACGCATCTTCTGTCATCTATGGCGTCACTGCGTGTTTTATGTATCGTGCGTAAGAGAGGTGTGAGACCTCGGAAGCCGTAAGTGTCAGTTATTAAATCTTAAGCTAAGTTAATGTTAATGAAGTATCTAAAATAGGCAAAAAAATATCCTGGAATGTCGACAGCAAAATATGTATACTAGAGTCATCTTTTATTCATATTTTATTCAACATCATTTACTTATTGGAAACTATTGAATTTAATCCTGATGTCATTAATTTTACTAGAAAATCTACACGCGCTCGATTATTTTGTTTTACTTCTTGCCACTTCAACTTATTCAAAAGCCAATCAGGTTTGCAACAACAGCGTTTATGCAAGATTTTCGAGATACTTCTTTACAGCACTTTTTTCAGAGATGGTAATATAATAATTTGCCAATGACGTATTAAAATCGAGACTTTCTCTTATGACATTTGCTGGTTTCATAATCCGGAAGTCAGAGTTGCTTACAAAGCTCTCCAATGATAGATACTCTTCTTGACGGACACGATTCAAGGCTCACGTCGGACGTATTGGCTTCTCCATTATTTCTAGGCAAAGTTGAACAAGTCAAAGAACCACCTTGACAAACCTTTCGTCCTCGGTTATACTCAAGAAGTCGCGAGTTGTGTAGCAAACAAGAGAGACGAGCAGCAGGCCGGCAGATCTGTCGACACTCTTGGGCAAGTCTTCTTGCGAAAGATCCTATCGTCGCGGTTGCAAGCACTTGATGACACTCGAAGGTGCTTCAGTGTCTTTCCGCCACGGGTGCTGCTTCTTATGCTCACGTAATTTCCCTGCCAAGAGGGTCGATCTTCACCAACTTCACCAACAACGACGACAACGTTCCTCTGTAATTACCGCGCTGTACCTTCGGTTCGAGGGACAGGTGGTAGGCTGCGATTTTACGTGGAATACTCGTCTACACACTTCCGTCTTCTCTCGTCACTTCCTTGTCTGTCTTTTGCCATGATACGTTAACATTTACCTGTATGTGTAGATTCACACTTTGCGAAAACAGCCAGTTTCTCATGAAGTTTGGACTTTCGACACTGGACCCATAATATTTGATATCGTTTGTTAATAGTAGAGAAATGTCGAGTTCTACCATATATAACAATATATATCAATTTTAATAACTTAATCCAAACAGGATGTTACAAACGGAGAATAATGCTCACTGACACTAATCTTTAGAAGAGACCACAAAGATATTTCCATAACACGTTAGTTTCGCGGTTTCCAGCTGTGGAATATAACCTGACTCAGGAGTTCGATCGAAAGACGATATTTCGCGGTTGAGCCCCGAAATACACGGTGTGACCTGCAGAATTAATTTCTAGGGCAGAAACCATACACCATGATACGATATAACGCCACACATATCGCAATCGAACAGCTGCTCTCTGCTCAGACAAAGGATACAAAATTCTAACTGACTTGAGATAGGTAGTCATAAAAAAATGTCGGAAATGTGTTCACATGCGATTTTCAATTACATAATAGCCAATCAACAACTTAAAACCGAGAAACAGAATCTTCTGACGATTTCTTGAATTTACACCTATTCTTCATTTCGGAATCAAAATGGAAATTCTGAGGCGTCTTTAGTAGTTATATCATACTGCAGGTTTCCCTCAAGTCATTCATTATCAATCAGTTTCGAAGCGTGAAACGACAAATTTCGAAGGGGAAACTCACGTAAGGAATCTGCCGGTCGTTTAAAACGATTGCACGAGCGGCGATTACTCTTTTGCCTAGCGCTTCTTTCTTCGTGAAGTAGAAGAAGAATGGTAAAGGAAGAGGAGGCAAAGGGGAAGAAATGGGAAAAATAGCGCTCGTAAAACTGCTGGCACAAGAGAATAGCGGCCGCGAAGATCGGCTCAGAGGCAGTAAAGCACAGCGTAAAGAGAACGCGTAGATTGTACTATAATGTACTATGTACGATGTACGTCGAAGCAACATGGTACTAAATGGCTGGTCAGCCACTCACCTTGTGCATAAAGGAGACTGACGACATTAGTGCCACATTAGCGTGCACCACTCGTCGACCAGCTGGTAGCTCACGGACCAGCTAATTACATGCCGATTCTAACAGATCAGTAGTACAATAGCGTGTAACTTGACTTCCGTGCAACAGATACCTTGATCGCTCCCTACAGATGACCTCAACAAGATCATCTTCAGAAACTCTTACTGTTTATCTTATCCGAAAAAGAATTGTTATTTCGATAAAAAATAGTTATAGAAAAATACCTAAAAACACTTAAAAATCGTTGTATTACTTAAATTTTTACGAATTTTTGTATATAGATTGCACGGAAAAAAATTAATAGGTAGATTCCACTACTTGTTTAGTAAATTATGAACAGTGAGTCCGTTCATAATTTACTGAAAAGATAATAGGATCTACTATTCATTTTTCTCCGTGAGCATGTGATAGGAGGTGAATGTACTGATGAGATCAATTTCTGCATTACGATTCCTCTGGTTATTGTAAAAGGCAAAGAAACTAAGAGCTGCCGCATAATATGTCGAATTAATCCCTCCTAATACCATTAGCCTTCTTCGGATTCCATCGGGCGACTTGTCGTGAGCGATAAACTAGGAAATCGCCTTAAAGTCGCAAATAAGAAAGTTGGCGCCACACGGATGCTCTTGAGTCTTGCATCTTGAGCAAAAGACATGAAGGCAGGGGCGATCAGGTTATAACGAGGGACAGGAAGAGACAGAATGGAGGTAACATGAAAATCAGGATCGATCTTGGCATCGATCGATCGTCCAGCGACTGATTGTCGAGCGGTGCGCTCGAGCATGGAAATTGCGTTTGCTTGCGTACAGAGGGTCTGCGCACTTGCACGCGAGTTGCTCAAACTGGAATCTCGAGAATCGGATCTTGACATTCACGAGCGACGTAAGGCTCGAGCCGAGCGATTATGTGGCAGGACGGCCGATTAAAGGCGTGTTTGCACGGCGAAAAGTTGTTTTCATGGAGAAGTTGGTAGCATGGTAGAATGGTGGCTTGATAGCTACTCAGCCATGTTTTATAAAGTAAAGCAATAATCGCGTGCCCGTCGGCCAGTGCCGAGTGTGCTTGGCCATTCTCTCGATTATTCCGTTCCGTTCTGGTCTTTCTGGCAAGAGTGTGTCGGTGAATCGGGTCGTGTTTTGAGAGCGTGTCTCTTTCTTTGCGATTGGCATCCATGCTTGATGGCTCTTGCATGTCTACCAACCTATCAACCTACATACGCATGATCTTACGTATTCTCAATGTTTACATGTTTCTAATATTTGTATGTCTTATGTCAATTCCCAACAAATTGTCATCACTTTCAAGAGACATTTAGCGACTCTTAGTTTCAGTAGAAATGTACGGTTTCAGTCAGACGCTTATGCAACTGCTCAGTTTGTTCAAAGACTCGAACTAGTGCTTGCACGTGAAAATTCATTATGAAAAACTTCTAGATAGTTGTTGATAAAAGTATATGAATTTCTTTATTTATTGATATGATCCTTTATTTATTTATTTAAACTATTATTGAAAGACGGTACAGAACCTAGATAATCGTGACATAATTATACAGTTCGGATCCTTATCCGGCATTAAATGAATTTACTGTATCTAGCGATAGTCAAGTGTAAAGGACGAAAGGTAATCTTAAAAAAAGCAGCGAGTGCATCAGAGGAGAAAAGGGAGAAGGGGAAAACAGTACACCACTTATAAGTGTCAGCAATTAGGATCTATTCAAAGCTAAAGCCAAGGCTGCTTTACGTAATCGATTTGTGAATAATACCGTCATGTGTAACCACACCAGGAGGCTTTTTCTAATGGACAACGTGAGTTCCCGCAGTATTTATGTAACGACACTAGTTTTTTGTAGGGTCACACAGCAACGAACCACACGGGTGGAATCGCTTGCTGGACCGTGAAACCACGAACCTCGTTGTGTTTGCAAAATAACTCGAGAGGAAATGCAGGGAGCAGAAGCAGTGATGACAAAAACAGGGAGTAAAGAAAGATTCAAGGTGCCTTTGATTCGCCTAACTTCTTGATAAAAAAATCATCTGTGGTCCTCGTGCTCAATTTTGAAACACCGGACTTGGATATTTTCAAGAACATGAATTACCTACAACCAAAAACGAGTAAAAAACGATTTTCAATTCATGCGGGTCACCTCTTATCTTGAACGTCAAGTTCTTACTGGAAATTGAAGTATGTAAGTGAAGGTCCAGTATAAACTGGAACTGACAAAGACAATAGAACATATTAACTCTATGCGAACATACTAGGTGGTTCCGGTCAATAAATGAACTAATACCACGGAATCAATTACGTTAGTTACGTTATTTGTAACTCTAACACCTCAGACCAAATATACATATGATTTATGATTCGCGTGAAAACGAGGAAAACGAATACATCTGCGATTATTGCAAATAACTTGGTATATATTTATGAGCAGAATTATTTATGACATTTTTTATCAAAATTGCATTGTATACTATTTTATATATATTTTTTTTAAGAATAAAGTTTGAATGGTTAATATTTGAGATTATAGTTATGATAGTTTGTAAGCGAGCTTAGATCTTTGACTGACATAAGTATAGGAACTGAAGGGTTCATTCGTACTTATTCAAGACATTCCTTACACAGACGAGCCCACTTTAACTGCACGGGTGTGTACCAAGCTTAACCCCTTCGCATTCTACACTGTCGGGTCGCATGCTTCTCCTCTGTCAAAGGTGAAGGCCTCAGGCGACCTTGAAGACTAAAGCATAGACGTAACTGCATTCAACGGATTGCTTTACTTCCAATTATCAACATTCCACGAGCCTCAAGCCTTTTTTTTATGATTAAAGATTGTCAAAGTTCGAGGCCAATTAAATATTTTTTTACCGAAAGATTTCACGTTAGGTAAGGCCAAAAAAGAGATCTTTCAAAATCCAAACCAGTTTACGGAATAAAATTGTCGTAACTGTAACATTAAATCAAACCGCGACCAATTCAAAGTTTTTAAATTAAATATTTTTAAAAATGATCTTAATCCTGACTTCAGTCAGATTTTTTTACACTATATCTCAATCATAGAATGTATTTTGAAATCTAATTTCTGTCGAGATCGTAAAAATATTTGTCTTGCGTTATTTACATACATAAACCGGATAATTAAAGTGAGATATGCAAGCGAGTTTGAGCACTAACAGGTTGATTCAATTCTGACCCAACTGCACCTTTTTTTTGCCTTCTTAAACTATAATGTCAAAATGTCAGAGCGCACGCCCGACTGATCGCGAGCATTGCATCATAATTATACCCAGCGAATTTTATGATACCATAAAAACGTTCTCCTACACAAAGAATCAAGTCTGGAGTACCGAATGACAAATTCTAAATAACAAAAAATAACCCAAGTAAGTGAAATACTGCGTTTGATTTTAGTTGTGAAATCGAATACTGAATTGACAATGCAATTATTTTTATATATCAGTGTATTCTTTACGTAATCTAGAAATTTTTATTTCGGTTTCTTCTAATTGCAACAGGCAAACTAATTTACAATTTTTTAAACAAACTGGATAAAATGTGGAGTAAAACCTGCAACGACCTTGAAGTACCCTTAAGGGAGAAGAAACTGTTTCATGTATAGTCGATAAAGTATAAAGCAAACACCGAGAGTCTGATTCGTTTAGCCTGTCATCAAAAAAGGATTACGAGAGAAAAGGGGGAGATGTTCAACTCCCTCTAGTTGGTCCACATTAATTAACGTTCTCTCTTAATTGCGCGGCTTGTTTATTGCATGGCCACAGCCATTTGTCGATAGCTGCCCTGCATCCACTTAGGCTACTATACCATGTTCAGCATTCGATTGTAGGTATATCGATCGAAGACTCTACGATAAATTTATTCTAAATAATACGCCCTTCGACTCATTCGTAAACGAAGCCAATAATTGTTTACTTTGGATCAAAATTAAAAAGATATTATATGAAAAATCTCCAACAGACGAAATACTCTTCTACAAACGCAGATTTTAGAAGATTTTGTGTACTTTTTTTCGCACCTTGAAATTTTCTTGTTCAGAATTCGAAACCGTAAAGCGACTAAATTAATTTTTCTAATCACGCGTTTGCTTTACAAATCATATATTTGCTCTTTCGCGAGTTTCTTTTGAGCATTCCAGACTCTTTTAACACATATTTCTAGCTTTGATCTTCGAGTACAAGAGACTGGAGATGAATTGAGAATCGAAACAAGATCTTGGCTGCAGTTTGCCACAATACCAGGTTAATTGTCTCGTTACCTACGAGCTCACGGATTGCCGTCGATACTAACCGCAGGTTTTTTGCTCACTGTGGAAATGAGAGAAGTCACCGGAACAACTTCTTGCTGTTAGAAGCTAGCATGAGGCTTCATTTATACTTTATACGGCGACTGCATTATGGTTTATGGATGTCCCGCTTGTCGAGGTGAACCTGAGCATAAGGCAGAAAGATGACTCCTTTGCTCTTCCGCGGACTCATCAGCGACTCCCGACTCCTGGCTAACGGCAATCCGTCTGCTATTATGATTTTACGTTTAACTGTCCAGAAAGGCAGATTAAACATCGCTAGTGTTTAATGATTGACGAGTGTCCCTAAGGTTACTTTGTCACAAGTTACCGTTATTTCGCCACAGAAAAGTACGTTTTTCAAACGCGAAGTGTAAATATTTACGCTCGATTAAATTGCATGAAATTAGAAGATCAAAATTGATGTCAAAAATAAAATGTCGAATGGCAGAATCTGAAGTGTTTCTTACCAGAATACTAAAGTAGATCCAATAACGTATAGCCTTTGAACTAACTTACCTGAAACAAATAATAAAAGAATTCATTAAATCACGTATAACAAGGAAAATATGTACGAACAAACACTTTAAAAATATTTTCAATAATCCTTTCTGAAATAAATGAAGTTTTCATCAGCGTAAAAGCAATCCTAATGAATTGTGAGGTACAAGATAGCTGCTAAAGATTACCAGCAATTTATAACATATTTCCTTGACATATAATAACAAAAAAAAAGATAAAGTAAATATAAAGTGAATTCCTTCATTAGAAAAATGAAAAATCAAAAGTTAACTCTGGTTTTAACCGTTGAGTCTTGGGAATAAATTTCAAAGTTTACTGCCAATGAACCTATCCACTCCTTCCTGTTAGTGACACCTTTATTCGCCTAGTGCAAGTACGATCTTTTCTGACGTAAGCAAGCATCTTTAAATATATCGGACTCTTTGCAGTCATATCATACGACTCGAAGGTTTATAAAAAGGTTTCTTATCCTTGACTTGAGTTGAAATTTACAGTGTAGATAAGACCTGAATTCAAGAAACTGATGAATTCTGACGTCATTTTCTTGGTTATTCAATTTTATTGACAGACGTATACAAAAATTCAGATCAGAATCTAAAGTATCAAACGTGGGTTGATCCTTCTGTTTCAGAGTGACGTTTGTTTTCATACCCGTTCCGGTCAGAGTTTATTTTCCACAACGAATATAACATTCAATTATAAGATTTTTTTGCGCAAACTTACAAGCTTCATTATAATAATAATCCAAGTAATCGTATCTTAATAAGCTATTTATCACCTTCCACATGATGTTCTAGAGCGACACTTAACTTATCTTTCAGAATCAAGGCTTCCTAATGAAGCAATCTAGAGTTGGCGAAGGCAAAGACTTGCTCTGAAGCTGAATGTGAGTCTCGCAAGTAGTTCGAAAAACCTGATGAAAAACAGAAGGAGATAACGAAGGATGCGTCAGGTCAGCTCTGATGAACCGGTAACGCGAATCGCTAATTAGACTCGGCAGTAATTAGTAATTACAGTAGCTCAGGCGCACCTAACCCCGATGGCACCAATCAGAGAAGCGTCTTGAGTCCCCTGGCGCTTATAGAACTGGCGTTATCATAAGTCGAGTTTTTCATTGACAACGATGGTACTCGGTAGCCAAGATGAAACCGGTCCATGTTAAGAGATCATCCTAGTGGTAAGGCGTGGAGGAGGAATCGAAGGGGAACCAAAGAGGAAGCCACAAGAGGTAGAAGGAGGTTGAGGAGGTGGTGGACTCCACCTTGTTGTCCGACCCCAAGTACCATGGGTTTCTGACCGAGTCCATTAAAATGCTAAACGCTCGCGAAACGGACACGCAATTCTATCTGGAGCTCTTTTGCACTCTGAGAAACTGAGAAAGACAGTTTTTAAGAGAATTTCAAAAAGCTGCCACAGAAATTTCAAAATGTTTGACAGTCATTTATGTACAGTTTGCGTTATCTCATCGACATAACAGAACTGGACATTACAGAATTGGACATAACAGAGCTGGACATAACATCTGAGAAAGCATAGTGCTCTGTCGGTGAAATTTGGTACTCTGTCGGAGGAGAGCCCACGCAATCTGTCGAGGAAGCTTCGAACTGTCACAAGGAAAAATTGTATCTAAAACACATCTGCCAAAGAAGCAGAGAGAACGAGAGAGACAGAGATGAAATCTTCGAAGGAGCCTGAGGCCGTAGGCAAGTGGAGTACCTATTTTCGGTCCAGGCAAAATGCACGCACAACGATAGTCACTGCAGCGTGATGCATCGCGACATATGGCGTAAATCAAGCAGCTGCAACGACTGATTCCAGTGGTACCGACCCACGCCCGCATTATATCAGCCGGGGCGGTATATTTATTACCCAGTGCCGCCTAGATTGGAACAAATGCTGCCACTCCTGTTCCCTCCGTTTCCAATGCGGTTGGTACGCTTGGTACGTTACCAGCTCGTATCCAGTGTCCCCAACGGCACTCGAGGCCCATTGATAATGCGAAACGCGTTGTATCGTTATATATACACGCTTTCCAGTCTGCACGAATGTAAAATGTAAGTGTGTACTAAAGCGATATCCAGAGCGGTCGTAAGATCGGAAAGGCCAGGATTTGTGGGACCTCTGGATGATGGCCGTAGCCGCCACCTTCATTACCGATCGCGCCATTAATCTGCCGGCTCTGATGGTCCGGTAGTAAATATCTTCCACGATAACATCTGCGACTCTGTCTGCCGTTGTCCTCAGATAGCGGAAGTCGAGACGTTTTGCAACTCGCGCGACTGAAATCGCAACGGCAAAAATTTGAGACCTTTTGCCTTTGATATTACAAAACGTAAATTGGAAATTCGGAATGCGGTCCAAGAGTTTTGGAATGATGGAGGAATTTTATTGGGGTAAAGGACCCTGATGTTGACCTCAGCACGCGTAGCTCCCAAGAGTTCATTCTATAATTAAGTAGTCGGCACTGATGATATTTTTAAAGCTCCTATGTGTCAACGAATTTTATTTGGAGACGGCTTAAGAAGTCGTAATTAGTACGGCTAATTACTACTCCTAATTAGTTAGCATCCTATATAATGCAAAAGACACTACCTGTCGCATGCTGAGAGACATCATCATCTACTTGAAGAAAGTGGTTCCTTAAATTCTAAAATTAATGGCGCTGTTTTCGTATTTCAAACACAAGAAAGCAATTCCAGCAATTTAATGGCACAAGTAGACAGAACGTTGGCGTCAACCTTTTCACGAAACTAACTAGATTTAGCAATCTGGGTCGCACAAGGAAAACAAGCGAGATCGAGTCTATCCGAGTGCGTGAAGGCATTCAAGCATAGGTCGAGCAAGTAATTAGATATCCCTGGAAATAAGTCAGGTGTAGGCTGGTCGACCAGGTCGCTGCGAAAGAGCACGTCAGTGCAAGGGAGTAGTGATCTTAAATTTACTAGAATGAAATCGGATCGTATTACCAGAA
This sequence comes from Synergus coniferae, assembly GCA_032164275.1. Classification (NCBI taxonomy): domain Eukaryota; kingdom Metazoa; phylum Arthropoda; class Insecta; order Hymenoptera; family Cynipidae; genus Synergus; species Synergus coniferae. The sequence goes on from JAUEJJ010000042.1 coordinate 5,321,286, forward strand.
TCCTTACCAACTGTTACAAAACAGAAAACCGTAGATTTGCTTCTCAAATAGAAAAGTTCACACGTTGTCTTATTCATTTACTCAAGGATCAACGCGATACCTAATACACTAATTCTTGAATAATTCATGTTGTCGATTCAGATGCAATTACTACAGAATAGTAATTGATGTCAGAATTGAAGTTACAGTGATTAAAATTTCCATTCGAATATATTTTCTTTACTGAAATAGACGTAGATAGACTCCATAAACCAACTGAGTCCCAAAGATCACTTCTAGGGGGAACAAGCAATATTGACTTACCAGATTAGGTATAAGCGATAGCCTTATCCGACGTGCGTTTACATGTATATGCGAATGTGAACACATAGGACTTTCACATTACTTATATTTACACGTTTGCCTTCTTGCCAAATATCAAGGGTGTAACCAGTATTTTTTGCCCAGAAAAAATTCTAACGATAAGGCAGTGCTGCATAGCTAACACGGAACTCCTTTGGGGCAAACATATATGTTACGATGATAAGGTCAAGTTGGTATTTCAACTTGCTGAGAAAAATTCGTGAAATTCCTACAAAGATTATTCCTTGGATATGCATGACTAATACAAAAAAGTAGAGGTCAAAGCAACGATAAACTTGAATCAAAGTTTCACAAAAGGTGTACAAACTGATCAATTAGCCTATAACTAATCGATATGAACTTTTCAACATTGACTTCCTCCTATCAAGCTATCAATTACACTACATCTGTAAATCTCTAGTGCGTGACGTTACAACTTGCAAGACGCTTATCTCGTGATCCATTCAACGAAATCTATCATGAACTTTTCTTATACTTGATTGCACCCCATTATTCAATTAAACGCTGAATTTTTTCTGTTGAATCTGGGACTTAATCTCGATTAAGTATCAAGAATATTTCAAAAACAGATCTATAGCAGGTACTTAGAATCGAGTTCTGTCCGGCTGTCATCGCGAGATATACGATACAGTGCACGCGACGCATGTAAACACGCGTGTCACACTCGAGGAGAGGGAGACAGTGTTGGAGTGAAAGAAGGGTAGAAAGAGGGGAAAGGCGAGGGGGGCAGCACGATAACGAAGTAACGGGCGGCAATTAAATCGAATCGCAGGACGGATAATGAATTCATGCATTGCGTAGGCGCCAAAGCTCGAGAATTGGAAAAACTATCTCGTCGCGTCGATCCCTCGTAACTTTGAGTCCAGGAAAGAATTCACCTTGGGCCTTTATAGTTACACTTTATTGATTCCAATGTTAGAAAATTTTAAAGGAGATACTGAAAAAAGTTTGGTGCAGCTGCACCAATTTCGAGATAACAATTGTACCAAAATGTGTCCTAACGTTTGAGGAATGTGCTGTATTTATAGATACGAATGGTGTTCCAAAATTTTGTCAATGTTGGGGGCGTAGTTAATGGGAATGGATGGAAAGTGGGTAGTTCTAATGGGCGTGTCTAGTGGGAGTGGCTAATTCATGTGAATAGTAGGAGAGAAGAGTAAGTACTATTATTTTCTGTGGCTAATGGATGTAACTAATGGGCGTGGCTAATGGGCGTAACGAATGGGTGTGCCTAGCGGGTATGGCTAGTGGGAGTGGCCAGAAGTTAAAAATGAAAAGCATGTAATGAAATATTAAGATATGATGAATGATTTGGAATTTTTTGATTGGAAAAGAGATTCAGGGTTGATTGAATGAGCTTCTTGCACCCGAGAATAAACTTTAGATCCGTTCCTGCCTGGGGCATGTGTATCGGTAGGTGTATGCACGATCGGCTATCTGCGAGACTACGACAAGCTGCGACCCGGGCTGGAATTATTAGCAAATTTGCATCTTAATGGAACTACCTACCCGAGAGAGCGAAGCGTACGCTCGCTTCCAGCCCACGTCATAATTTCTCGAGCTATTCGCTCCCGACGACGAAGACGAAAGAAGGTAAGACAAGAAGCAAGAAAAATGCCCTTTCGTTCTCTCAAAATAGCAGACGGGCTTCTGTTTACGAGTAAAGGTCAAAATTCTTTCACCGTGGGACAAAATCAGTGCAGGGCATTCATCATTGTGCGCTTCCCGTTATATAAGTGAGGACGTGAGCTCGATTAACAAATATCAAACATGATTGGATCACCTTCCATGCAAACCTACAGTATTAAATGTACTATAAAAAAATATGTATAAATATACGCCAAATTTCAGGTTTAAAAAATTCAGACTTTCAGCAATTTCCGATACTTATAGTGTCTGAACGATTGGTCAAGAATTTTGAAAATGCACTAAATTGGAAAGCGTGGGTGTAGAAAATTTCGCGAGCAATAAAGTCCGTTGTGTATGTATAACGCGTCTCATGTACCGAAGAAGAAACTCTGAAATAGAAGCCAGGCTGCGTTCGTATTCACCGAAAAGAAGACGTAGGGAAAGAGAGGTTATTTCGGGTGAGGTCAGAGGCTGAGGTCAGTCTATCAAGCCTGGTCAAACCTCCCACGAGTCCTGGAACTTCGCCAACACCTCGTCTCGCGCCCACTCGATTCGCCGGTTCAAGAGGATCTACCGGCATTCCTGGATAGATCGTAAGATCTCGATGATGTAGAAAATTGACTCAAAAAAAGATTCTAAATCTAACCAGGAAGCGAGGTCACGAATATTCTTCATTATAATTTGAAATATGAACCTGTTTATTTATTCTCCGAGCCAAAATACTCATCTTTGCATGTGAGTGCGGTAAAATGATTAAATATTATACACACAAGTAAATAAAAATACAAGAAAGAATTATAAATTAAAATGCATAGATGAAAGGTTTTCTAAACAGCTGTAAAAAGGATTTTCTAAAGTGAAAACTACGTTTTGTACCATTCTAGAGAAATTAGTTATTTATGAGCTTTTCGTTTTTGATTTCTCATGAGATTTTAAGCAAACGCATTTTCAAATTGCGTCTGTGCGCATTGGCTAGCAGCCAGAATGGGGTGGCGTGGGTGACTCGAGCGAACGAAGCGACCTGACCCGAACTCGTCTCTTGCGGACTCGACCCCATCTCCCTTCTCACTTCCTCTTTCCTCGTCTGAAAATAACCCGACTCGCTCGCTTGACGTCACCCGATGACCCAAAACAAACCGCGTTTCTCCAATTTCACATCCCATGATTGCTCGTTTTCCGCACCAGAGCTCGCACAATCTTGATCTCATAAAATTTTGCGATTACGATTTCCACGAAAGAAACTAGGCCGTCAAATGAGAAGTGAGGGAACAGGCAATTTGCGACAAATTATAATGCAACTTGTGTCTGAACCAAATTTAATAGATCAGGATGCCCACTCAAATTTCAGAAATAAATTCACCGTTTTTTTTTCAGGTTTTTAGTTCATACTTTTCCTATCTGTAATGTTTCAATCTCTGTGCAATAAATTACAATTTCTTTTATATTTTTAAGTGCACTTGTGTTGTGGGAAGTGAACTTTCAGCTGAATCACTGGAGCGGTTCACTAACCTTTCGTAACTTTTACGAATTCAGCAAAATGTTCCAATAAGAACCCAATGTTAAAAGTACAGATATAAAACGTGAACTTTCATGACCCGGAGTAACGTCGATCGTAGATCGATTCTAAATGATCGACATTGGCTGTCGAGGTTAAACGGACAGGGCAATTTCAACCAGTAAGTTTCACGATCCTTAGGATCGATAAACGTGATTCAATTTTCAATATTCTTCTTTTTAATCGAAAATAGCTTATGGTGCGATACCACTTTAATCTATAACAAGGCTGGAAATGTTGCCGACAACTAGAGAAGATTAGAAGCAAATCTTCCTCCAATTCAAACGTCAAGTCGTTTGTTCATTTCATAACATCTGTTCTATTAGATTCTAATAGAGATTAAATGCATTCTTATAAGCAGAAGAGTTTTTATAAAAAGATGAATTAAATATGACTGATAAAGAGACGAAGAAACTTGATTCGAACGACTACAATAAACGCGTGTTATACCTGGAAGGTTTCGTTACTGGAAATAGAGAAGGAAAGTTTTTCTTAGAAAACTAGATGATCTGTGCCGATTGAAATTCCGTAAAAACAAAAAACTATATATGTTTTTAGAACGTTTCCAGTGCATGGTTAGATGCTTAGAGGAAAAGACCCTTGCACGCTAATAAATAATTGCACGACCAGCTTCAACGGTGCTCGAGTTTCATGCAGTTAATTAACGAGGCAACTCGCTAACTTATATTACAAACGTCACTAAAACGCACCTTGCCGTACAGTAGCGTATCTTTAATCTAAACTCGTTAAAAAATTGGCATATAAAACTAGAGTGCAGGAAAGTGTAGTAATTAAAACATTAAAAGTTGTTCAAAATTGATTGCGTTTAATGAAAGGCTCTAGATCAATGCTTAAGAAAATGTTAATTCATTGAAAAAACTTTTATACCTAGGCCAATAAAGAATTTGTGTATCTCAAGAAGATTCAAATAAAAAGTTCTTACATCTCGTAATTCTCGTAGACACGAGACGACATAAAATGAGCTTATTTTCCTGTAGAATACACAAGATGTTTAGAATCGGAATTTATTGATCTGAGATTCAGATTTAAATAAACTGTATATCGAAAGCAAATCCCTCCATAATAAATCGTCTCATACGATTAAAGACTTTTTTTTTATTCTGCTCGAAGAATTTCATCTTGATTACGGTACGATTAAACTGACAGCCCTCTTGAAAATAAAAAGTGAACGATACAAGTGTGATGGAATAATCTTCCACTTCTCAAAAGCTTGCGTGGGTTATTAAGACTCATGAAAATTAGAGCAATATAATGTCAGGAGTGCCATTAAAGGAAAACTTATCAGTCAATCACGTTAATAAGATCTGATTTATATTTCCCTGGCACTAAACTAAGTAACGAAAAATTTAATCCTAAGTGAATTAATACATATAAACTTGGCAGTTTTTAAATTACTCATTCAGAATTAAACCGATTAATGTAACAAGCTAATTAACACAAATGATGCAATTAATGAAGCATGATTAGAATAAAAAGTCTAAAAAATGGTTAAAAATTTTATAAAGCATCGCCTACCACGTTCTCTGCTACTCTCTAGTATTTCAATGCAGATAAAGTTTCTGGAGTCGCGAATTAATTATCGCAGTGCACGCAGACCCAAGTTCGAACCTTTAATCGCTATCCACACCCCCTAACGTCATCCTCTTCACGATTCAGCATCCTCTTCTCTAATCCTCTTCTCAACCACCTTAGATTCTATATAAAACGTTCTTCGTGAGGCAGTATTTCACGCCTACCCACGCGTGCCCTACGAGAGCTCATGGAAGGAGGTAAAAGAAAGAGTGAGAAGGAATCTGGTGGCAAAAGTAAAGAGGCGAAAAGAAGGAGGGAAAGGATATAGTTGCTGCTGTTGCTACTGCCGCAGGTGTATCTGAGAGCAGAACTTTTCTCCCCAGGAAATGACCGTAATATCATCCGTTTATGTTCGCTGTTAAAGTGCCGACGGAGGCGTATATTATGTTTGCAAGTTACATCCTCTGCTTTTCCTTACTTAGTTGCAATTTGCATTGATACATGAATCCGTAATCGAGGAATTATGGTCAAAGAATAGTCATAAAGACATAAAGTTATAAACGTTATAAAATCGTAAAGTTATTCTGCCGCAAAAGATTTTCTGGACATATCAAAAAAATAAAAATGTCAGTCACTCTTTGTTCATAAAATAATCTACAATAATAAACGTGCTCTGCGAAAATTTCTCTGGTAAGTTTTCCCATAATAATAAAACTCTGCATAATAAAAGTAAAAAATGTAAGGGCCTAGAAATCTTGATATAAAGATTGATATAATTAAAAAATAAATGCCTA
>JAUEJJ010000042.1:5336228-5347970 GCA_032164275.1 Synergus coniferae
AACCAGAATTTTTGATTAATATAACTAGAAACCCACATCTGTAGTAACTGTAACCAGAATTTGTTTTCAACAAATAATCATCTCTTCTGGCGATTATTTAAAAGACAAATTATGAATCGCTCTATTATTCATGGATCTATACACGTAGTAATAATTATGTGATGTAGTAAGCATGTGTTTTGCACACAAATCGCCGCGAGCATAACGTGTTATCAAATTGATGCGATAAAACTTGATTAAATCTTACCTTTACCAACGCGTTCCAGCAGACTCTCCCTTTCGAAGAAAATAATGAGCCCTTCTATTCCTGTTTATGACAATTTTCCGCTTTATGAAATGATAAATACGGAAGCACTCGTATAGCACTGATTTTGTTGTTTGTTGTTGAACCGGCTTATTGTTGAACAACACTGCATTTCACTTCACTTCACTGCACTTCACTGCACTGCATTTAATAATATTAAATCATAATAAGAATAGTAGTAAGCAAATCAGTGCGGGCGCGACAAGAGTATTTATTTATGGATACTCTTTTTCTGTTTCTGACAGTATTTCAAGTTTCAACTACTAAACTAACCATTCGCTGTGGCTTTGCGTTGGCGTGCGAGACGATAGAGGTCAGCTGCTCAACGAACCCGGCTTGAGGCGACAGAACCCGATGTAATACGACTATATATATTCTCATCCCCGAATGACAAGTTTCAATTCGTCATTCATTAATTTTTATCTAATTTTCACCTTACTTTTAGCTAATTTACTCATTTTCAAGTGCAATTTTTATTATTGAACTAATATTTAGCAGTTTCATACCAATTACGAATGAGGTTTTTAATTTTTTTAATCCTTCTTAATCTGTGCATAAACTCCAAATTCAGTCCGAATGAATCTGAAGCATTGACAAAATTGTACACTTTAATGCCTATAAATCCAAACAAATTCCGTTTATGTCCGAATGCGCTTCTTGGCATTTGACTGAATGGCCATTGAATGCCATTGAGTGACCGTATTAGTTGAATGCCATACAATGCCTTCTATTATCAGAGATATGGAATAAAACCAATGCCATTTAATGCTGTTGAATTACCAAATAAGTCAAATGTCATTTAATGCTTTTTCCGACCAGATATATCGAATACAAACAATGGATTTTAATACCATTGAATTTAATTCCGGACAAAAACGGAATTTGTTCGGATTTATAGGCATTAAACTGTACAATTTTTTCAATGCCATATAATCCAGTTCAATGCTTTCCTTTGTACAGGGAGGATGTGCAATTTGACTTAATTTGATCCCCTAGAGTCGACTTAATTATCTTGACACTCATTTTGACCGATGACCGAATCAACCCTCCGAGATAGTCGAGTCGGCCATCTTATTTGTCTCCGTGTGCATTTATCCGATATACTGATGATGCGAGAAATACGAATAAATCACCGAATCTCCACAGGCAAATCGGGCATCGCGTGCTTCATTCTTATGGACTGAACAGCACGAAATTATCGGCCGTTAGCCGAGATCTAAATTGCCGGTTAACACCGATTGTCGTGTCAGCTAAGAATGGAACGGCAGCTAAAATGGTCTGTAAGTAAAAACGAAGCTCTAGGGTATGACAGTAGGAACCGGGCAACTATGGTACCACTCTGGTACCACTAATGTAAGCTGCAACTAAGTAGTGGTCGTAGCATAGCTATGGTCAGCCATGCGGAATGGTGGCAGAAAGACTTCCAGGTTTTCGCGTTCCAAACGATGCGATGGTAGCACTAGATTGGTTCATACATCGACATTTTACCCGCAATGTGCTCGCTATCTGAACCACTTTGTGGTTAATACCACTCATATAGAACCGGGAAGGTATATATCTATGTGATTTGTTCTACCGCTAACGCTATTGTGCTTCAAGGCTCAAAAGATAACAATTTGTCAGGCGCAAGTTAATTTGTAATATCACGTGACCAAAATCCGCTTGACAACCGACATGCAACCGATCAATCGGTCACGGTTTCGATTTATAAATAATGTAAGCCGCTTTCGTACAGTACAGGCGAAAATGATTCATTATCTCGTCAATTTTTTACTTCTTTGTTAATACGTATTATTTCATGTGTTAGGCATTTTATCAATGAGTATTACTACTGCATTCTCAATGGTTCATTTCTCAACATTTTTATAAACCATAGTTGTTCATAGAAAGTGAGATAGCAGTAAGGTTCTTATAATGTACCCTTAAATATTCCCAGAGTTAATCTGATTATCATTAATCTCAATGCATATAATCAAAATTGAAAAAAAATTCACATTAAAAAAAATCACATTAAAAAAAAACACATTTTAAAAAAACCTGATTTTTGGACTGCTGAGGTCGAAAAATTATGTCGAGAAATGTCGAAAAATTGAAATCAAAAATGTTCATCTATATAAAACTTCCTATGAGGAAGCAAAAATAGATTAGAATAAATTTGCATAAGAAATTAGAAGTTGATATCAAGAGAAAATTCAAATCAATAGCCATTAACATAGACTCTTTTAATTCCCGTCACATCACCTAGGGAGCATCATAAGATCGTAAAATATACGAACAGCCAGTTTAGAAATTGACTGCACTTTGATAAAATCATACGGGATGCAATTAAAAACGGTCATAGAAACTGACACATGAAATAGTTTGCAATGCCTTTCTTAATTAAATTCTATCAGTTTTATATTGCAGAACTGCGCTTAACATGGAAGAAGCCTATTAAGGCGAACGCCCTGAATCATTAATTTTTAAGCGAAAAGCATCTTTATCGACTGCCATTTTTGGCATCGGTGATGCGCTCACTGATCTTCAGGCTTGAGTGCAGGACAGCATATGGATGTGTGCATGTGTGCATTTATGGTTGATCGCGATCATCAGATTTTTCCTAGACGAGGACAGGGACATGGTGAAGGTCCTGCGTCGTCAAACGGGTTTCAAGATACACGAGGCTGCACGCATAAATAAATAATAACCGGAGCGACCGATGGAGATGGGAAGATATCGGCTTATCTCAATGTCAATGCTCCTAAGCCTGCTCTGGTTACATTCATTAGGGTCATTAACATTCGATAGGCGTGGGAGCCAGTATGCTTCACCCCTCATCAGACAACTGACTCTGTCTTTGAATATCTTGATTCTATATTTGCAAGTCGTTACGATATATCTGTATTAACAACATTGCATGCGAATAAACCATTCAAAAGCGTTTAATGTTTAATCATTACAGTTGATGGCCCAACTATATTCATTTTTTCAGTTTGCAAACTTCTTTCACTGTATACAATTAAAATCATGCATGCTTCAATTCATTCTTCAATAAATACTGATTTGATTCAGTGCGTCACGTTTTACTAAAGCTTTATGCAGAGCAACAACAACTTTGCTACACTTGCATGATGTATATATATAGTAATATATAGAATTATACATCCGCTCATAAATATACGTAAACTGGATCTATGCAAGTGCTCATTTTCCTTCGCCTTGCACATGAGTGGACCATTTACGGTGTAATACATGCGGAATTTCTCTATCAGTGGCACCAAGCATCCCTCGGCAGCAACATCTCATCTCGTCCTCGGCTTATGTACTCAATAATCGAGATGAGAAAAATATCAGCAACGACCGCGTGTCGCTGCTTCAACAGCTAACAGCAACCGCGGCAGAAATTAAGCGCATGCAGTGGAGTAAAAAGTCGTACGGAAATTTACGCATACTCGTAATTAGTGGCTGCGCTGGGCAACTGAGTCGCACTCTTCCAGGCACTCGATAATCGCGGTAATTTATGCACGCGTTGAGATAGGCCACGCGCGGCATAATATAAAGAGCGCCGCGAAATGTCGTCCAATTAACGGCAAATTGGAGCGTCCAGGGCCGGGGTTAGGTCGACGTCTTCGGGGACGTTAACGACCCTTTTATATCGCTTATATAGATTCGCCACGCAGACGCCATTAAATGCAACCGGGTGTAGAACGTATTGAAAAATCTTCATTGATGCATACAATTATTAACTTGACAGACGTAAATTTGTATCAAATTTGGACGAACTTCATCAATTATTCCGTATGCAGAATATAATAATTACTCTTTTGTTTTCTCATAAGCCTACCTTAATTTTAAAAAGATATCTAAACTTTGGTAAATACGCTTTGAGATTACCCGACAAGGTTTCCTCTTTACGCTTAAATTTAGGTTCACTTTTACGATTTTATTATTGGCCCTTAAGCTCTCAAGGCGATATATATTTATGCCCCGTTGCGCAATATAATTTCAAACCTGGCGCTCATGCATAGACTTTAACGTCCCTCTTAAGATGTCCCCTCGCGAAAGTATGTCATTAAATATTATGCCTCGTTCCAGAATATAGGACTTAATTAGGAGACCTCGCGAAGAGAATCGATCGATGCGACATACCTTGGCTAAAAGAAAAGAGAGCAAGTATTTAAAAACACTAATAATCTTATAAATTATGAAAAAAAAAATTGAAACAAAATTCTTTCGTCCAGAAAGTGCTTATAAATTATTTGTAACAATTAAATGAAATATTTTTTTAGATAAAATAAATCATTCATGATTGATTATAAAAAGTGTAGCAATCTCGTAAATTCGATTCATCTACAATTTTAATTATTTATTTTTTATATAATAGCAGAATAATAGTTATTATTATTATTAAATAATTTTAGACGCAAGGTGCAAGAACTATGTGCTACTTCGTTGGCCTTCTACATCGTGTTTATCCACGAGAACGCCCGAATTTTTACGAGAGCGGCCGACCTCAGTCGAAGGCCAGGCCAGTTAGCATCAGTTCTCTGGCGTTAGTTAGTCCGACCATTCTTTTCTTGGCGAATTTCTGCTCAATATTAATGTAAAAGGAACAGTTTTTTTTATCAAAAACAAGTATAGAGTATTTTGTAAAATTCAGTGTGTTTTACAAGAAGCACAACAAATAACAGATACTCTGCAAGTTGATGTTCAGAGGGACGCGAAGTGAGTATCGACCGGAATTCGTGAATGCTTTCTGCGCATGTGCGCAACGATACTCCCAGAGCCAATCAAATGCTCTCCTTTTCCCGCGATTTCTCTATACAATTTAAAATACATTGAAAATATTTATATACTTTTAAATTCTCATTGGACACTAATTTTTCCTATTTTGGTTTTAGATGGTGAACGAAGAGACTCCGGAAGCAACTAAGAAACCTCCACCGGTATTCAAGGACCCAACATTTCAACAACGTTTTCGACCAACAAGCAGTTCTGGGAAGAAAAGAACTTGGCGTTCCCTAAAACAAGTTCTTGCACAGGAACGAGCCCTTCCATGGACCAGTGATGTTGTACACTACAGTTCCATCAATGCACCACCGAGTTTCAGACCTGCAAAGAAATATTCTGATATTTCGGGTTTATCGGCCCGATACACTGATCCACAAACTAAATTATACTATGCAACCAGTGAAGAATTTATGACTGTACGCAGTTTACCTATGGACATTACTGCGGGTTACTTAGCACTTAGAGGCGCCTCTAGTATAGTCGGTTAAAATAAGAGTTATGTATAAGTTGTTTATGAAATAAAATTTCGTAAATAATAATTTAATAGAGAGTGTACTTGGCTATTAATCATTCCCTTTTTATTCATAATTTTTAAGTATATATGGGCATTTCCACGGAAAGTGTTATTTTTCTGTTAGCGTAATATTAGGCAAACCTACACTTAAAATACAAGTTATATTGCATACAAATTTAAAGACAGACTGTAAATAGAAATAGAAATAGATATAGATAGAAATACAAATAGAAATGATAGCTTACAATCACAGAAACCTGAAACCCACATCTAAAAATACTATAACAATAGTTGCATAAAGTCCCAAAAATAATCCTGTGTAATATTTGTCAAAAAGTTATTCTACATAATAAAATATAAATTCTACATATAAAAATATATTGTACAAAAAGAAGACGTGGTGAAATTGATAAATTAACTTTCTGAAAAGCAAGGATTCATTATCAAATGAGTTAAGAATTTAATAGAGTATAATTGAGACATCACTTTTATTATACATACCAGCAGACATCAGCTACTATATATGGAGAATCGAGATGAGGAGATAAATTCTTAAGAAACGCAACAATCCCTTGTTGCAGGATCTGGTATGATGTAGCCTTTGTTAGACTCGAACGCTTACAGCGTAATACTCTCGAGGGATTTGCAAGGTTCTATCGAACAGAACAAATCCTTACAAGGCATCATGTAGGAATTATTGTATACCTTAAGAAGCTAATTTCATACATCTACGTCTAATGTTTCAACCACCAATTGAGTCTTCCAAGAACCTACAGTAGTTACAAAAACCTCTATATTAATTATCAGATTTTGCAGACTATAAATCATAATTTTAACCAAAATAATTGATTTTGAAATGCATTATCTGAGACACGACATTTTTACTATTCTCTGCCATAATTTCCTTAAAAATTGTAGCAAAGACCCATTGTGAAGACTTCATTTCAAGAAATTTCTGAGTATATGATTTCTATAATCATAATCTTTTTTTATTCCTGGAACATTTATTTATGTTTTTATTTTATGCAGTTAATTTTTATTTATTCATACATGTCAGCCTATTTCCTGTTTAGTTCTCTGAAATGGTAGCAGCTCGTCTTTGCAACAAACTCGTCACCTATATTCATAGAAATTGCTTGTATCCGCAGAGAGTAAAGAAATCCAGTCCAAGGGATGAGACGAAGACGAAAGCAGCGATTCGAGGTAGAAAATCTATGCAGGAGGCCGCGGGCTGCAAGCCCAGAGGAGGCGAGAACAGAGCCGCAATTTGCGTAATTGCGATGCCGGTGATGCTGTTGCTTCTTTGAGAAGGCTCACCTCCAAGGTGCTCTGGGCCCTTCGGCCCATCACAACTTCAGTTGAAATTTCCCTGCTATACACTGTACCGAGGCCTCTGAACCCACGGCTCGTGCTACGCCAATTACGATTTACCTCATTCTTCCTCGCCAGCTGTTTGCGAATATGTGTAATTTCCAGCTCTTCATTTTCTACAGCTTTGGGAGTCCTCAATTAATATCCTTGAGCTCTAAATCTTTTATTACCTCCAGTAAATTTTAACCCTCTCTTGTGACCATTTCAGTATCTGCTTTCTATCTTGAATCCGTATCTTTCTACTTTTGAATTTTCGGACTTTCTTACGTCAAATTTGGCGGTGAATCAGATTTGGTGAATCAGATTATGTGTCAGATTATCTTCTTGAATTTAGGATCCAATTTAGTTAGTAATCCATGTTCTCAACCCCTTTGACCAAATCTTGCGCGTGACCCGCACGTATCGACTGATCGGGTATATACGTTACCAATTGACACCAATTTGAATTCACATGCGTGTTGGTGCCTTGGTATGTTCGGATGCAACATCAGCAAATCTAAGATCGTGCAATGGGTGTCCGGTGGCGTGTCCACGGCATACATTGCCATCGTTCGCCACCGAGAAGGAGAGGTACCTAGTTGATGCGAGCACAAAGTGAAGGTTGAGGGGAAGTAAAGAAGAAATGAAGAAAAAAAGATAAAAGGAAAAGGAGAATGGTGGAGAAAGAAGACAGCCAAAGGTGAAGGAAGCAGACCTAATCAGAGCCACGGAGGATGAAGAGAGAAGTCCATGGAATGCACAGGTCTCGAAGGAGGAGCTGTCGGCGGTGAAAAATCACGCACCCCGCTACCACTGCCATGGTCAAGCATCTGCTCTACATACCCAAGCTCTCAACTTCACTTCATTCAATGTTTCCATACACACAGCAATATCTTTGACCCAGCATTGAAAATATACAAACATGAAGGGTGTCCGCAGCATAACCGTGTGCCATTTTTCTCAAAACACGTTTTATTCGCTTGAAATTCCTCCAAAATTCCACCACGCATTTTGATGAAAAAAATTGAACTTTGAAAATATGAAACCTGTAAAATTTAAACTTTAAACTTTAAACTTGTTTACAGATCATAAAAGTGAACCAAGTTGTGACGCGTGCTTCATAATTTTCAGGTTGCAGGGACAGTCTGTAATCGGTTGCGTCGGTTGCGACAGCCAAGTACATTGCTAACTTTAACCGAGTAGGTTGCTAATTTTAATCAAAAAATTTTAGCCAATACAACTTGGTTAAATTTTACAAACGAAGTTTGCAGGTGCTATATTAGCAATCTTACTTGGCTATTTTTAGCAAAAACTTGGTTATATTTAACAACTCTGTTTTCTCAGTGTATAAGTTACGTGAGATTTTCTCATCAGGGGCGCAGATCATAGAATCTAGTGGGATTCTGTTTAGGGGAATGTCTGAGGTTCCTGGTCCTGGGGGATTCTGCATCCACCCTATGATTATTTATAATAAAGGGCGCGTCAGGCGTCAGGGTTGAGAACCCTTAGGAATCGAAGTACGGTGAAGCAGAGCAAGACATACGTGTGCTGGTCGGGCTACCGGTCGGTCGGGTCGGGTCGCTGTTCTCCAGTGTTTCATCGCTCCTTTTTGGTTTATTTCGCTGTTCTCCGCGCCTCTTCCTCTTTTCGCTTCATCTCTCGCGAATTTAGCTCTCTCTTACACATGCACTTTCTCTCTTGTATTCTCCCTTTTACTCTGTCGCCCTATCCTCTCTCCCTTTCTCTCACTTCTTTCAACTTCTTTTTCTGCCTACTCTGCAAGAGTTGTTGTTCGATTGTTTTATTGCTTTTATAAACGTCGCCGCCACCACGGGCGCTTCCTTTGTTGGATCGACCACGCGGGCTCCATTGTTGCACTGCAGAAAGATGCGAATTTTAATTTGATATTGTCTAATATTATTTATGCATACGAGAATTTCGACCTATGCGCCCTTTTTTATTTCAGGGACTACCGTCTTACCTTTTCTTGGAGAACCGTTTTTCTTTATTCTCGTATTTATCCCCTGAAACGAAGGCCTCTTCGATGCATTATAGATCAGTGTCAACATTCAACGCGAGACTTCCACTATACCTTCTTGCTGGGACATTTTTTTTATGGAGGGTGAAATACAAACAAGGCATTTTGCAGAAAACATGAAGATGTTTTTTTTTTTAATTTTTTTTACCGAATGGGACATTTATTCACAGTAGAGTGACATTCAATATCTGATTATAATTCTTATTAGCGTGGTCCATAAAAGATTTCAGTTTATATTCTAGAATTTCATCCATACAGAAATATTTCCTTTTAGTGTCAGCAGTTTTTGTTATTGACTTATCTAGTCTTGCTTTTAAAAATATGTATTACGTATTCATTAGCGTATTTATTTTTTTATATAATTAAAATATCTATTGAAAATAATTGTGATAAATTTTTTAATATAAAACATGACTTTTTCTTGAATTTAAGAGCGGGTTTCTTCTCCCATAGATTCGCGAAGTTCTGTCGTGCATAGTGGATCATTTTTTGAAAGACTCCACAAATTGTAGGCTGCATATTGAGTCGAAAATTTGCAATCCTTCACAGCATCGACGTAACAATTTCGTCTTTTGATTATATCACTGAAAAACAAAAATTTTATTTTAGTATTTATATTTCTCATAAGTATTTCTTTATATTCAACTGTAAAATTGTCTCCAGTTAATGTAGTAATAAGGACTATGCTAATTTACGCCCTTCAATTTAGTAAATTCTCCACAAATTCTCATTTGAAGGCTGCACTGACATCTTCCGGAAGAATGATCCACCATGCTTTCACACAAATTTTATTATCTTATCAGCAAATTATTACAAATATAGAATTTCCATGATTTATTAAAATCAAAAAAGCTTCTACGGATTTGCAAAGAACTTAAAAATATTTTTTTTGTTTTATTATAGAAGGTCATTAGAGTTTATCTTTGCATATAAATTAGTTTCGATTCTCACCTGCAAGTTAAGGATGGAAAATAATCATTTTGTGCATAAATTAACAATCCAGTCATGTGATTAGTATATTTTCTTCTATTTTTCTTCTCAATATAAATTTCACATTCTTTTATTCTGTCACGTCTATTAATTTTATGGCATTCTTCATCGGAATTATAAATCGCCTCTGGAAATGAAAAACGTGTTAATTTATTCTAGATACTTGTTTAGTTTATACTTTTTTTCTTAATTATACCTAATTCTTCTTTAATGGCTTAAGTAAAAAGTTTGTTATGATATTTTAAGTACTTACGATATGTTATTCTGCTGCACAATTCATTTATAATTATTTGTGCACTGGCTTCCATAAAATCACTATTTTCATCCTTAAATAGAATTTCCGGATGACATTTTTTAAGATATTTACGTTTATATTCTAGTACACTTCCAACTTTACGTTTCAAAAAATCAGCATCCATTAAACAGGTTTCGTAAATTGCATAAATCATTTCAAGTTTGGCTGCATATTTCATGTGGGAAACAAATTGTTCTTCAAATTCTACAAATTCTTTGTGAAACATGGAGTACTTCCGTTTTCCTTCAGGAATAATTTTTTCAACATTTTCTGGATTACATGAAAGATTTTCGTATTTATAGAGCCATTTCATCGCATCTCGATAAGTACTAAGATTTCCATTCAAATGAGGGGCGATAAGATCTGCACAATTAAGTATTTAATTATATCAATTCGTTTTTTTACACTATTTCTTGAACCAATTTTCCACAAAAAAAGAGTATACAATCATTTTATGATATAATTTATTTAACCAATCAATTAATATTTATAATAAATTATAAAACTACTTACCAGGTAAATTCAAGGTATGAGAAGAAATAATACATGTCAGACCTGTTTAAAAAATACATTATAATTATTAAAATCTGAATCGATAAGAAAGAACTTCGAAAATTTAAATTTTCGCATTTAAATGATTTGAATTTTCCCGTCACTGTTTCAAGTTATACGCGTGCGCAGAATAATAATTTCATTTACATTTTCTTTTATCTCTTACAAAGTTATATTAATTTCTTTGTCCAATTGAGGAAATTTTATGATATGTATTCTTAAAATTAAAAGTTTAAAGTTGAAGAATGCTGAGTAATGGATGTAATTTCAAATTAAAAATTTGACAATTTTGTATGTATGTACTCCATTTTTTTCCACATTTGGCAAGCCTGCAACCACCAGATGACGGCCATTTTTGTTTTTCTGAATCAAAGTCGTTTCGTCGAGCTCCGCGACTCTGGCAAAAAAATTATACTTTTTTAGGTTTCTGGTAAGAATTTGATCAAATTATAGAGTTCGAAAGTTTATTAGTTAAGATCTGATATAATTTCGTAAAGTTAGCTTTATTTTACGCGGACCTTAACAATCAATTTTGAAGAACAGTATAGTGATTTCGTGATGGCGTTTGTTGTGGATGGAAATCTGGTTCTTATGTTTTTTCTAAGAATTGCAGACAGTTTTCGTGTTCAGAGAGAAAATTACGTGACTTTATTAACATTGCAAGATATTTTATTATGCTTGATGTCTTTCTCCGTGAATGAAAATGAGTGAAGGAGTTTTCCCTTGAAAATCTTTTGCGTTGCAATTTCGAGCGGGAAAAGATGCAGAAAGTGGTTCTGCATATGTTCTAGCGATTTGGATCCCTTTTTGGAACTTAAATTAGAATTCTCACCTCTCGTAGGTATGTGTGAGTATCAATTAAATCTATTTTTAAATAAATTTTTGAAAAAAATGATCAACTTTGAATTATAGGTTAGAATTTAACAGAT
>JAUEJJ010000042.1:5378189-5397917 GCA_032164275.1 Synergus coniferae
TACTGTCCCACGTCGTAAAGATGGCAGCATGATGTCTTCAGGCCGGTGCCTAGAGATCCCTTCTCGAAGGACTTCTCCGAAGACCAAAAGGACATTGCAGGAACAGGAGTCTTCTTTTAATCGCGAAATTTACTAAAATTATTATTACCGAGAATCTAATCCAGGCCGATTCTTTTAAAACGACACTAAAAATGCTTCTTTGTTAACAAAATAAGACAAATGTTCGGAAATTTACGAGACGATTTTATTCGAGACAAATTAGCTGGCAAATAATGAAGAACAAAGAAGCAAGGCAAACTAAATTTTACAGGACACTCGCGGGGTTCTATGGGTCAGTATGGTAGATGATCTTATTTTTTAAGACGTCTTTAGGTCGTTCTTGGGATGTTTAAGGTTTTTTTGCCCACAGGGTAGCTTCTCTGACGAGAAAGTAATTATATGACTTATTTTTCATAATTAAATTTTAAATTATAATTAATTTTTAAAATTACAATTTTGTAATTACAAATGCAAAATAGTTTGGAGTACGTAAAAGATATTTCACGATTTTTAAATGCAACCATTTAAAATGAAAACATCAAAATCGGATATAAAATTCATAGAAAATATTCAATCATTAAATTACATGGAAAAAATTTATCAATTGGTAACCATGTGCTATTCTTGGAATATAGTCGGTATTTTTCCACTTGAGGATTTATATAGATTAACTATTATTAAAATAAACAATTTTATATCTTTAACTACACTGCTCTATACCCTGTCTTTAATTGGTAATGATCGGCAATGAAGTTATTGAATTTTTCCTCCAAAACATTGCAAAAAAAATAGAATCGCATAAATTTGCAACCCAATCTTTGGAACAGAATAATAGCTCGAATTTTTACTTTTATGGAAAGACAGTATCGTTTTCAGATCCTACTATTCCTACTTCATAATTACAACTCTCTCACCATCAGAAGGAAAACCGATAAAAATGAAATTGTTTAAAAACGTAAATACTCTTCGTCGTATGGAGACACAGTGACGACACGACAATGGAAACTAGTATTGCTAAATTTCAAATAAAAGTTATACGAATTTAAGAAATTATCTACAGATTTTTAAAAAGTTTAAAAACAATTAATATATCCATTTATCATCCCTGCACTACTGTTCTAGAACTACGGTGTTGTGAATTTGACTTGAGAATTTCTCAATATTTTAACCGTTTTTTTTTTGTGAAAAGAATTGACAATACTAATTATTAATAACATAAACAATTATACCATTAACTCTACTGTTATTTACGTATACCCTGTTATATTGATAATGATCGGCACTGGAGTTGTTCAATTATTCCTCCAAAACATGACGAAGAAAATATAGAATGGCATCGCAATTGTAACCTTAAATTTGGAAGCAAATAAACGTTAAAATAAGTCTAGCAAAAAATTATTTGACAAAATTGCCCGAAACGATAAAGATTAAATGAAACTGTCTAAAAAAAAATTAGCAACACGTTATCCTCATCCATTTTGAAGCAAGACGCACAAAGCCTGACAAAAACGAAGCCACAATGAAAAACGGTGCTACAAAAGCAAAGACATTCTTTGCCAAAAGCACCAAAAGTTCCAAAAATGAAAGCCAAAAAAACAATATGTATGTATATGCCTTAATATTTGGCATATTCGCATCTCACTCCCTCAAATTTGAAACAAACGAAAGGGAGTGAGAGGCAAATGTTAAGGCATATATGACGATAAGTGTACATATTGTTAAACGAGATCAGATTTAACGATTTAACGAGACCAGATATTTGATCATATTTGATTTTCATTTGAATTCTGAACGTCTTCTTTACCTTTTTTCTTTGTAACGTCGTTCAGTTTCTAAGAATTGACCATTAGAGCCACCTGGAAATATGTATGGTGTTTACGACACGGTGTACTCTTTAACTTCGTCCATTTTATATCGACGACAGGTAAGTTAAGTTTTCAAAATGTAATGACTGGTAATGACAGTCTGGTCTGGTTTGATCTGGTAATGACGTAGGTAATGAAAGCAAAGATATTTGATGAATGCCAGAGAATATCTTTGGGAGAGCAGTGGAGGGGTGACTGGTGAGTCAAGCAAGAGAGTTTTCATTTTTCCTGTGTGCATGCCGAGAGTGCGCCACCATCAGGGGCATTGTTCGTCCTTAATCGCAGAAACGCATTGAAACGGGAAATCATGAATTAAATGTGCCTCTTACAGAGGATTTCGACAGAATTTGAAAATCGCGATTGAAGTACGGGCAATGTCGTGATCGGGTCGAGTCGTGGTATATACCTATTTAGTATTTGAAACGAGTTTTATATCAGAAGTGGCACACGCTTGTTGCACAGTTGCCAAGGCGACTGATGATGTACCAAGTGCTATGAAAAAAAGGGCTCCAGCATTGAATAATCACGATTTTCTTATTTCTAATATTTTGAACGGCCGATTAATGCGAAAAACACGGTTGGAACTACGATAAAATGGACTTTCCAATCTTAGGTCAATACGTTCCGTCCGTAGACGCTGCGGGAGCTATTCCTGTTGAACATGATTTGTTGTGTGAGTATTCCTGTCACTGTTCCACTGTTGTTGACTGTTGTCAGTGTTTTGACAGAAGTGACAGAACTCTCGTGTCATTAATGCAATTCTTTTTTTTTATCAAACAATTTCAAGTTCTAAGTTTATCATTTTGATTCACCTTGAAGAGAGTTTTGTCTTACCTGAATCTCTTATCAGTACTGTTTGTATAGAATCATTTTTGCATTATTATCATACGTGGATGTATGATTTTTATGATTTGTTTAAATTAAGGTTTTGCTTTTAATATAATTTGACAGAAAATCAAGGGCTATGTACACTCATCGTCATATATGCCTTAACATTTGTCATATTCGCATCTCACTCCCTCAAATTTGAAACAAACGAAAGGGAGTGAGAAATAAATGTTAAGGCATATATGACGATGAGTGTACTATACCTACGTATTTTTTTTAATGCGAAAACGATTAAAGTTATTTTAGAGATCTAAATATTACTTTAAATCATAACGTATTTTCTTTTCAAATATTTCAAATTATTTCATCGGTCAGTAAGAATGAAAAAAAACAAACTAGTGTGTCCTTGCTTGTTTATTTACAGCATAACTCAATATACTTTCGTATCTATTCAGATATTTTTCTACATGTTGAGCTATATTTCCAATTTTTCAAACAGGGGACGATCCGACATACGTGTTGCCTGGAGATGGATTGGATGAATTGGGGCAAGAATTTGCTGGAGCTGAATATCACGAAAGACGAGCATTACTAGCTGATGGAGGAGACAGATTTGGAGTGTCTACCGTTCATTATGATTCAATGGAAGAGCTTTTATGGATGGGAAACCAAGGGGTACTTAATATTAAAATCTTAGATCTTTTTTTTATCTATTAGATTCTCAAGTACAATTTTTTTAATATAAACAAAAATGGATTCCAGGGTCACGTAACGTCTTATTATGGGTCTGGCTTACAAAAATACACCTCTTTTCAAGTTCACGAAAATCAAGAGGTTCGTCATATTCATTCTATTGATGCGGGAATTTTAGTGCTGACACAAAGCCAATTGCGCTGTCAGTTACGACGTGGTATTCCAATATTTACCTTCACGTATGTATGACCTGAATTATTTTACGCTCTTTAGTGAACGATAAAAACTTGAAATCAGGTTATCAACTTTTGAATCTTTAAGTTGCCCAATATAACTCATACTCTTATAATAACTATTAGTTGTTGAATGTAAATACCTCCTTGCCTAGAAAAATCTTGTAATAAGAAATAACGACCAAAAGCTATTAAATTTAAATAAGCTTAAAAATTATTTGAAGCTCAAGAATAAATCAAGAAATAGCAGAATTTTTTTTTTATTTCAACGAAAACCTTGTTATGAAGAAGTATTATATAATATTTATTTTCCTTGTTTAATTTTAAATATTGCAGGTCAAAATCTATGTCGGATATGCAATGTATGCTCCAAATTTCTCCCACGAGATTATTAATGGGTGGTCATCAAGAGAAATTGATTGATTTTAATCTCACCAGAAACATTCAGACAGGATTAGTTAGTACTATTATATATTTATTAAATTTCTGGCATTACATATTATTTTGGGACTTGAATTTTTAATTTCGCATCTATCATAATGTTTCATTTTAAATATCCTTAGATTTTCCTATTTAACACACGCATGCAATTTGTGTTATTGTAGGTTCATGTAGGTGAAAATGGTTGTGCAATATTAAGACAACATAGCAGACTTATATGTGCTGGTAATCCTGCGGGAAGGATCGATCTTAGAGACCCAAACACGCTGTCTATAGAACACACATTGGACACTCACAGTGGTTCTCTAAGTGATTTTGACGTACAAGGGAATTACTTAGTCACTTGTGGCTTTAGTAACAGGTGAGAAAAGCAAAATTCCCCTTCTTCGTGATTTCAAATATTAAATTTGTTATTGTAGATAAATCAGGAGCATGCACAAGAAATAATGAATTTCAAGACTACGTACCCAGGTTACAATTAACTCAGCTTTTTAGCGAACTTTTCACTAATCAGAAATATGAATTTAGTCGTCAGGGAATGTCAGTAGACCGATTCTTGATGGCATATGACTTAAGACAAATGAGAGCACTGAGTCCAGTCACAACTATGATTTGCCCACTCTTACTGAAGTTCCTACCGAGTTACTCCAGTCGTGTTGCTGTCGTATCTTCCCTGGGCCAAATGCAGCTTCTTGATACTATTTACGCTAATGTGCAACCCTCAATGACTTGCTTATATCAGGTAAAGAATAAAATCATTTTTGATAACAATTATTGACAATAAATTGCTGACTGGGTTTTCTTAGGGTATAATCAGAAAAATTTAAATTAAGTATTATTGTATTCAGGTTGCAACTGGTGGAGCTATGATATTGTCTTTTGATGTATCTCCTACATCACAATGTCTTGGTTTTGGAGATGCAGCAGGATCTATACATTTGATGTCTACAAATACTGCAACGCCACAGTTTAACACTTTTTCTAGGTTGGTTGAATGACAATAAATGATTAATCTCTTAATTGAATAGATAATTTGGTAATTTCAAACGTGTTTGTTTTCAGGCCTACGGAATTTGCAGATCCAGTAGAAACCCTTCAGCCTATCTCGCTTAATGATACTACAACACCTTTGAGTACAATACCAATGATGTATGCTGGTCAATCACTTTCCAGCGACTGGCCTCCAGAACTCATCCAGAAAGTATACAGGTAACTTCAACTATCTTTAAAACTATAACTTTATTATCCAAGATTACTTCCAGTTAACATGTTTGTATATTTTTTATATTTCAGAAAATCACCTCAGGTAGATCCAGAAATCTTGCGTACTATGAAGATGCAAGGTACCATAGGTTATGCACCGAATCCTCAGGCTTTTCGCAGAAATCAAGTGAGGAAACAATATTCTCCCACTCTACTACAATATTCTCCTCCATCCCTCCTTAAGTATTCGTGAAGTCTGGGGTACTCGTAAAATATCTTCCGAATTTAGGTTTAAACCTAACAGAAGTGCAGGAAAAAACGTCCATATATTAGAAATTGATTAGTATTTAATATAGTTATCCATACTGCCGATTCTTTTCTAAAAAGAAACACAGTTAATGACATATTGCTCTTGTTGATCTGCTATATTCTAAACTAGTATTATAGAAAGTAGTCTCTATTTCTTAACAAGCAATGTGTTTGCCAAAGCACATTTAAATTGAAAAAGCTGACCTTTGGTTGATGCCAATGCTTGAAGTGAACGTAATGTTTGCTGTGGTAGATATTGTGATTTGACCGTATAATGTCATTTAATTAGTACTGAAAATAGTGCCATTACTAAAGTACAGACGAAAAAATAATGATATGCAAGACTGATGCGATATATCGTGATAATTGAACAAATAAGAACGTGATACTATATTTTTTTATGATAGTTTACTGCATTTCACTAACTGAAAACAACGCATGAGAATTTTTGACACAATAATCCGTGTATTCTTCTAATTAATTTATATATGTTGTGATTAAAAATATTTCACGAATCTAAATAATATTTTCAAGATAAATTCGGTTAAATGGATTTTAAATGCAATTTTTTAAAAGTTAGTCAATTTTCCAAAAAAGTATTTTTTTTAAAGAAGCGCAAATACTGAGAAACATAAATTTATAAAAACGTACAATATTTATACGCGTTAACTTGAGTTATTCTGAATTAAAAATAATTTATTCTCTGATTTTCAGATTCGTGCTTAATAATTTCTAGATCTAAATATGTGTATTTATATGTAGGAATATCGCTTACGAAATGTATTTAAAAAGTGTATACGGTTGAAATAAAGGTTGTATGAGATCCTCATATGCCTAATTCAATTAATTCAGCGCTCGTTGCTAAAAATTAATTCCCAAGTACTGTGATTAGGTATTATTTATTTTATACGTAATCAAAACTTACCTCGTAATCAATTAATCATCAGTACGTGGAAGTGATGTTCTCTTCAATTCATGTGTGTGCAGTCGAGATCGACGGTTCGATCAGCCGTACAAAAATAAATAATACCTTTTTTACAGATTCCATACAATTTGGAAAAGAGGCGTGGTGTAGCCACAAACCTTTTTGGTGGAGACTCACGAGCTAAAACAGATGACGGGACCTTTGTGGCTATACCTAAACGCTATCGTAAGACAGAAGTGAAATACTCACGACTTGGGTATGATGAATTTGATTTTGAGCAGTACAATCGCACCAACTTTTGTGGGTTGGAAGCTACCCTTCCCAACAGCTATTGCAATCCAATGCTTCAAGTAAGTAAAGTTCAAATGTAGTATAAACAAAAATATAAGCTTCCAGTTCAACAGACGTGTAGAGATTAATTAAAAAATGCGATTTTTTTTACAGATTCTTTATTATTGCGAGCCAGTAAGGATAGCATTGCTTTCTCACTTATGCCAAAGAGAATTTTGTCTGTCGTGCGAACTGGGTTTCCTTTTTCATATGTTGAACACTTCGCGAGGTGTTCCTTGTCAAGCTGCAAACTTCCTTAGGGCTTTCCGAACTGTGCCCGAAGCATCAGCTTTGAGCTTGATACTCAGCGATCTCCATCCTGAGGCGAAGAGAAAAATCAGTCTAATAAGATTGATACAGGTAATATTGTTTTTCTACTCTTCCAAATTTTTGTTTGATCATTTACAAATATTTTAATTTATAATTGTAATATTGCAGAGTTGGAATAGATTCATGTTACATCAAATGCACTATGAACTTCTGGAAACAAAAAAAAGGCAGCAAGAAGAGGAGGAAGCTTCACGTCTTAAAATGGGACCTAAGCATCCTGCATTCGTTTATAAAGAACAGGACTTTCCTAGTATTATACAGGATATTGGTTCACGCTACAGGAACAATGAAGAAGACAGGAAGAAAAGACAGAACCAAGAAGAGGATGGTAAATATATGTGGATCACATCGAAAGGTAAACACAATTCATGTGTAACCTTTGCATTGGGCACTTTTTTGTGTTTATTTTTCAACCTACTTGCCACTGATTATGCTTTTTTATTCTAATGCCGAAACTTTAGAGATATATCTGAAAGAGGAATAGAAAATATGAATGATTCATACTTTTTGCTACACTAACTATATAATTTCTCACTTTTTTTCTAGTAGGATATACCACTAAAGTTTTTCAACAAGTCGTATTTTTATTAGATTATACTTTCTTTTTTCAAGGAAACCATATTTATGTTCATCTCTCGCACGGCTATAGTAGATGCTTTTAGCAAGCTTATTCCCGCTTGTTTTATTTTTAGAATGACAGACAGCTGCTTATTCCTTCGCTTCAACACAAAAAAAGGAAAAAAGCCGTCAACCGTTCATTCTTTTATCAAGAGAGAAGATTATTTACTCAATTCTCGAGATTCTTACATTTTATGAGAGAAATTGATAAAACCTACTGTATATCGTAAACCTTAGGTTTTTATAACTGATATGCTTTGAATGGCATTTTGCATTACCTTTATAAAAATAACGGACTCTTGCGGAGTAACGGAGTCAAAGAGAAGTTTCCTGTCAATTCTATGTACTTACATGCAATATTTTAAGCTTCCCTGATATACTTTATTTACACTTCATATTTTTAAGATTTTAAAAATAAAACAATCGTTTCAATGGAATAGGTATGTTTTCAACTCGTTAATATTTTTTGTGTTCTTTTTTAGTATGCTCAGATAATGACAGAAAAAAGTCCGCAGAGGAAAACGCGATTCAGGAAGAAGATTCTGAGATCAGTCGACTTTTTGGTTCTGAGCAAATGCACATACATCGTTGTTTGAAATGCAACCGTGAAGCTTCGAAACATTCCATTATGTTACAATGCAATTTGACTTACCCTGAAATGACAAGTACCAGTAAGAATGAATTTAAATTTTATTTTGTAGAAGAATTCAGATTTGCATTTCTGAATGAGTTTTAAAATTGAATCAAGAGTGCAGTAATTTAAAAAAAATAATAAATTTCGAAAATTCTTACAATTTAGAAACTTGAACTTTGTAGTAACTCTGAATCATGAACCAAATATTTTAAAGCTTGAATTAAATATTGAATCTCGAAACTTAAGCTATATATTGTATCAAACCATCATCAGTTTTAAAATCTATTCTTAAAGATATGGTCTTTGTTCACAGCGGAAGAGGTTCCATTTACAAGTGTTTTGTCTAAAAGTTTGACGCCTGAAAAAGTCACTCCTGCCTGGTGTGAGACTTGCCGAAAGTATACTCCTACTTTACAATTGCGGCGATTGACCAAACTACCTCAAATACTCGCACTTAACTGTGGATTAGACACGCAAAAGGTAGGTAGTTTTTTATTAAAAATAAACATACAAATAAATAAATATTGAATAAATCAGACTGAAGTTTGATTATGGTGTCTTTCAGGACAAAGATTTTTGGCAGAATCAAATGGACATCGTAGTCCATAAAGTATTGAATAGAAAAGAAGGCATCAGTCCTGCTTCGAGTCCTATACCGTCAAGTATGAAACCATGTCGGTATGGTACAAACTGTTCTCGAACTGGTTGTCGATTCAGACACGCTGGACGAGCTTCAGGTAAAAAAGATTCTACAATTTAATACTTTGTATAGTTTATCCTACTGGTAAAATAACTATGTAATTGCACACTTTTATTTGATTTAATAGAAACACCTACAGCTTCACCTTCTACACCTGGACCATCGCCGATTACTCGATCCGCAACACCATCGAGCCATCTTTACAGTACCCATTCTTGGGTACCACACACAATAGAAATAACGTTGGATAAGAAAAGAGAATTAACTGTAAAAAAGATTGACAATCCACCTCAAAATAGTAGCATTAAACAAGAATTGACTGCACAGAATGGCAAAGCTAGTAATCATTCAAATGACGAATCGAAAACATTAGAAGACACTCTTGGAAACCTTGTCATAAGAGAAACGGAAGCTGGAAAAACCGAACTCAAAGAGCAGTCTGAGGAGAACAAAGTCCAGAAAGTTCAATATGTTTTGAGTGCAGTGGTTTGTCACATTGATGACAAAATCAATGAAGACCGAAGAAATCTTGTGGCATTGATTCGCGTTGGAGGACACTGTCGTGAGAGATCTAATGGAAATTCGGTTCTTCAATGGTACATTTTCAATGATTTCTGGTAAGGGAACTCTTTTTTTATATTGGTAATAAGTTCCAATTCGCATCTTTAAGAAAACCTAATAATAAATTTACTTCGCAGTATATCAGCTGTCCCTGCTCAAGAAGCTGTTTGGTTTAATCTTGACTGGAAAATACCCTGTGTCTTTCATTATACAGTCACGCCTTCCCCCGAACCTGCACCTTTTGTAAGTCCTCTAACTTATGATGTTTTTGGAGAGGACAATTGCATTGCCCGCAGTGGTGGAACTAGAGGAATTACTTTTACTCCTCTCTCAATTGAAGAAATGCCCAAGAAAGGTAATTTATATTTGAAATTCAAACAGAACACAGAGTTATATTCTTCAATATTTTTCAGGGGATTTAGTAGCAATCGATGCTGAATTTGTTACTTTGAACCAAGAAGAAGCAGAATTACGTAGTGATGGTAAGATGTCAACAATAAAACCAAGCCACATGTCAGTTGCACGAATTACGTGTATCCGTGGGTGAGTAATTGATGCAGATATTAATGAATACGTACATACATCGTTTATTTGTAAAAAAAAATCTTATATATTTACTAATTCTATTTATTAGACAAGGACCCCTTGAAGGGACTCCTTTCATTGATGACTACATAAGTACTCAAGAACAAGTAGTGGATTATCTAACAAAGTTCAGCGGCATTCAACCTGGAGATTTGGATGCCAACTTTAGCAGTAAACATCTCACTACGCTGAAGTCAACTTACCAAAAGTTGAGGTTTCTTGTGGATAATGGCATAATATTTGTTGGACATGGACTCAAAAACGATTTTCGGTAATTTGTTCATTGAGAATTTAAATGGATAAATTGTTTTTCTTAAAACACGTTTAAGTTGGCTTTTCGATATGAATATTTGAATGTTTCTTTAGGTATTAAATGGTTTTAATTTCTACTTTCTAGGGTGATTAATCTAGTAGTACCACCAGAACAAATTATTGATACAGTACAATTGTTTCATCTTCCCCATCATCGAATGGTATCCCTTCGATTCTTAACCTGGCACTTTATGGGTAAGAAGATACAGTCGGAAACACACGATTCGGTGGAAGATGCACGCGCAGCTCTTGAACTTTATCATAAGTACAAAGAATTGCTTAGCCAAGGAACTTTGGCCGAGTCTCTAAAGGAACTTTACAACATCGGTACACGATTATCGTGGAAGGTGGGAATTAATATGTAATTAAGGGCATTTTACCATAGAAGCTTTAACTTCACAATAACTCAATGTAATAACTTTTTAAAATGATTTAAATGTTATAGGTTCCAGACAGCTGATATTCAAATAATCAACAGAATGAAAATTACTAAAATTAATTCATCAATGGTCGATGAAATCCGATTGTGAACATCCCCTTCTTAGATATCTAAGAAAAATAATGAAAGGTAATGAAATCAGTCAAATTTCATATGGCTTTATATTTAAAGCCAAAGTCCCATTCATATACATACTAAGAAAATTCTGATAGTGTCAGACATTGTACCATTGTTTTAGTGTATATTGTAGATTCCGATGTGTCTGATTCTGTTAGACTTTTCAAAAACTCGTGTGCTGTGTAAATGTTAAATACGTAAATAATTTTCTCTGCATAAGTTCGGATAAAATGGGTAAAATGGTTTTTAACGGTAATTAATGATAATTCATCAGGCGGTTTTACGGGTAACATTGACGACCTTTTCTACCATTTTCTGCGAATTGTTTTACTGTACAACTGCGTAATCGTCCGTGATAATTTATTTTACAATGCAATAGGTTCTTGATCAAAGTGATTGTTGTCATACATACAAAGGCAGTTAAGTTAAAATTGAAATCAGTATTGGAAATTGTGAATCGTATAAAAATAATTGTGAACTTATATTTGTGAGAGAGGACCGTAGTGTAAGTTACTTTTTACAGTCATTGATTTTGTACATACTTATAACTCACGTTTACGACAACAACTTCATGTGAATAGCTGTCTAGAAGCGAATTGCATATTTATTTTAATTTAATACGTCCAGAGCAACTTAAGTGAGAAATAGCGTTTGGCGTTTTCGCCAACGAATCATAGGACATGTAAATATCTACACCACTAGTCTAGAAACAGTAACTGAATGATGTTTAAATATGGACACCACATTTTAGTTTCCTTTTTTTTATATACGTATACATTTTTACCGCCATTATTTTTTTTAAATGTTTTTAATTGTATCTCGAGATTATTTATTAATTTTTTCACGAAAAATAATATTGTCAAGTACCATACAAGGATGATTACGTATTGAGCATTTTTGTGATAATTTGCAAAAAAAGTTATGCGAACTTCAATTTATATTAACATCACTTTTGCTAATTAGTACATTAACATCTCTTATTGTTTATAATGTTACTTAATTTTTAAAACGTAATTTTTTTACGCTTATACAGTGGAACAGAACACTTTGCTAAAATAATATTTAATTGAAGGCTAGTGCTTTTTGGGAACAACAGATAATGGCTAAATTAATTAATTATTGTCTCTAGAAATCAAAACTGATTGATATTATATTGTTCCTTTCAATCTTTTTACATCTCTGTTCAATTATGTTAGCAATCAGTGTTAATTTATTCATATAATCAATATAATTTATTCATTGGCACACGAAAATCTTTCAGATTCCAATTATGACGACTTTTTGTATAATGTATCGGTTATCTACTAAATAGCTATATATTTCCATACAGTGGTAATTGTAGATTATTTTTTATATGAATTTTATGAAAAACCAACAAACAGCGATTGTAAAATTCGCCAAAGCATACAAGACTATAAGTGTAGTCTACGTATTTTTTAATAATGAATGAAGTTTGTTACCTCTACGTTCACAAAAAATGCCTCCATTTTTTAATTAATGTGCATAATTTTTTTCCGCCTGTCTGAATTATACAAATTGTAAGATCGGCAATCGATAATAGAACATTTTTTCAAAAATGTTATCACGTTACATCATTGTGATTTTTTTCAATAAATGGTTACGTAGATAATTAATTTTTTCTTTTTTTATTTAACGAGAAAATATCTATGAAAAAAATAAATACGTATTTTGCGAATTTTGTTTACACTAAATACAGTTAAATGCGGTAGAATTGACATAAATGAACTTTAAGTGAATGTCATTAATTTTGATTTCAATTAAATAATTTATTATAGAGTACATTTGAATTAAGTAGAATATTTTTTTCAGTTCACTTGAAGACAATTAGATACATTTGTTCATAGTATAATTAATTTCCAATAAAGATAAAAAATCATGGAAGATAAAGATAAACTTATATATTGAATTAATATTATTTATTTTAATATTAAAACTTAAATCTGTATATACACGTCAGTTCTAAGTCCCCCTTTTTCGTTGGGAACAGACCGAAATTTGCTACCCAGTTATTGCATTAAGTTACTTCATAAAGATTTTAGTAAGGAATTAATAATTTACAGATTGTACACACATACGCGAGGCATGCGGAGTCTCGTTCACATTATGGCATTCGAACACATTCGTAGATTTTTAATAAATAATACAATTCTCGTCTCAGACTTCCTCTTGCTATCAAGCTAAATAAAATAAGTCAATGAAAGTAAACTAATCAAGAAAAGTATAATTATTGCGATGCTGTAACAATGAGATCTGTCACAGTTGAAGAAAAGAGCTAATTATTCTGTCTGTAAATTCTTTGAGATTTTATAAATTTTTACTCTCGACTTAAAACTAATCACATATTATACAGAAATGATTGTAAAGTCGTTGAAGTTTAAACGTATTGAAATTCGCTTTCAAGATAAACAAAATTTGTACGTACGTACTTCATTTTTTAAAATGTAAATCTAAAATTTTTATATTAGTTTGTTACTGTCATTAGAAATACCAAACTAAGAGAATTTTGTATGGAAACTAGAATAAATCGAGCAGTCGTTGAAGTACATTTCAGCTAAGAAATGTAAAATGGGAATTTTCTACAATAACGAATACAAAGAAATCTTCTAAGTACAGTATTTTTAACTTTCTGTCAATATCATTATCATCTTTCGATTAATGATTAGTAAATGCCTATTGCCCTCTGAAACATTAAAAAATAACTCTACATTATTTGTTCGGCTTTAAGTGGCTTCCTCGTTTCTCGTTATATTACTTTCTTAAAAAAACCACTATGTTATTGAAGATTCCACTCCATTGAAAACTTCGTCTTTGATAGTGTCGTGTACTCCCACAGTTGATGGTACAAAAAATATATTTACACAACGTCGATAAAAATTTCTCGTCATTTTGACGAAGATTCACGACTTAAAAATAGGTAAGTTAAGAAACTGTTTCTGACTAGAAACTTGTAAGATCGAACTGTAGGAGCTGGGAAAAGTATTCATTGGCAGTATAGCCGATAGAACAAATTACGCTCTGTGAAAAGAACCTGATGCAAGAAACAATAATTTCCTTTTGAGTCAATTAGAATATTTTGTATCCTGTTCCCTCTATGTACAGAACGAAATTTATGCTAATAAAATCTTATTTCGTGGATAGTAATTGTAGGTAAGAAAGCACTCACACTTGTTATAAGCGAGGCATTCGAACGTTTTCGACATTTTTATGTGATAAATGCCACTTTAATTACTCTTCAATATAAATTTATTCTAAAGGCACTGATTCGTTTCTCTAATCCACGTTGTTTAATCATCTCCAATGTAGTGACCATTTCTGTTTAGAGGTTGTCTCTCTGGAACATTGTTTGGCCTATTTCTCTTGAAGAAACCAAACTGCAACAACAAATAGTAGTTATTAAATATCAGAGAATACTTGAGTATAACAAGAAGCTTAATTGAAGCAATAAAACAAATAAACCACTTCGTGTACTCCAGATCAACTGATAATAAGAATTTTACTCTTGGAATGGGATTTAACTGTAACTACGTACGACGGAACGACAAGCATTACACTGTGTCATGCTATTGAGTACTTGTTAGTCAATATTACGTTTGATTTTTTTCCAACAAGTAAAATTGTTGTTACCAGTTGACATGGACTCAATAAACTTAAAAAAAATAAATAACAAACCTTATGAAGTAACAATATCAACAGCAACAAAATGATGACACCTGCGCAGGCGGACAAGACAACAACCCAAAGCGGCACAACATCCGCAACAGGTGGAGGCGCAGTGGGTTCTACATTAGTGAATACTTCTTCGGTATTAATTTTCTGATCAATGAGCTTATCTACTGATGCAAATCTCGTTATTCTAGTTTTCACTTGCGTTGAAACTTGAACCGGCTCCCTGAAGGCAACTTTTTTCAACGTAGCTGCTTTAATTCTGAACTTCAGACTCAAATGAGCCTCTTCTCCCTTGGCCAAACCATGCAATATACATTGTATTTGAAAGCAATCAGCACTTTTACAGGGACTTTCCGTCAATTTTAAATTATTCTGATCTAATTTCCCATTAGGGCCTAAGTTTTGTAAATCCACTTGTCTACGTGATCTTGTTTCTATATTTTTAAAGTCCTCAACATTGATCACGTCACTTTCACGTCTATGCCTCGAATTTCTTCCTTGTGGGTCATATTTAGGATCGGCCAAGTTCTCGTTAATCGGTAAATCGCTAGTTCTCGAATACACTCTCGATTGAACTCTTCTTTCATTTGTGTGTCTTTCTTCGTGGCTACGAGAACTATGGATTTCATAATTTCCCTCAATATTGCTCCCGGAAGAACTTCCAGAAGAATGACCAGAAGAATGACCGTAAACAGCTTCTCCATTTCCGTAAGGATTTTTACTATGAGTTGTAAATGATGATGAATCAGTTTCTTGAGGTTTAGTATAGCTGTAAGTTCTTGTAGTGTAAGTCGCAAAACCCTCAATAGCGAATCTGTATCCATTCGGTAACTCAATAAAAGCTCTATTTCCTGGTCCAGCAATAAGCTCACCATCCATCAAATTAAACCTGCGACTTGAAGCTCTGTCATCGGAGAAAATATCTTGTCCTATACTATTTTGTAGAGGGAATTGCATGCTGCTACCTGGAAGTACTATACATTTCCGTCCATCTTCCATTGTGCTGTACTTTCCCCTAAAACGAATAAATTTCTTTCCTGGTATTGATTCGTCAACTGTTACTTTGTATCCTCCTCCTGATATTTTTGAGAAAAATTCTTCAAGATCTTGTTTAGTGGTGATGTTACGTATTCGGACGTCAATGTCAGAAGTTCCTACAACTTCTTCTCGATCTCCAGATATTTTGTCATCAAAATGAGAGTGAGTCAGGACTCCATAGCTACCCTGATTTCTATGTCTTTCTTCTCTGTCTTCACCATAATGATGTTCTGTACCGTAAACTGGAACCACAGTTCTTCTGTCATATTCTTCTGAAAATTTCAAGAATTATTGAAAATTAGAGTGACTGTATAATATTAATAAGGATTAAAAACTCTACTAAGAATTCGAAGCACATTCTTCATGTGATTTCTATTCTTAAAATCATAAAATTCGAATTATAAAGAACAATAATACCTTGGTCTAGTTTTTCCTGTTGTCTGATTCGTTTTTGCTCTTCTTCCAAGATTTTTTGCTGCCGTCTCCGAGTAAAATATTCGCGAGAATTAGCAGAATCGTTCAAATAATTCCTTCCTGGTTGAGTAGTCGTGTGGAAATCTCCACCAAAGCTTGCAGAACTAACGCCATATCCACCACTTGACCCATCAGAAGTGACTATGACTTTTCTCCCTTCTTCATTGTGAATTCTTGTTCCTAATTGATCTTGATAGCTTGGAGTATGAGAATTTCTTTGTTGATTGAAATCTGAACTGTCACCAATGTTCACTTCCTCTCTTCTGACGCTTTCAGAAGTTTCATAACCTGTCTGAACACCGATACCACGACTTGATTGCTTTATATAATTTTTCTGATTACTAAAATCAGTATATTGTGCATAATAGCGTGAGTTTAATTTATCACTATACGTTAGATGTTGATAATTGTAATTTGCATTAGAACATATAATTTTGTCTTGTCCTTGAGGTTCGTCCATCAAATAAAGTAAATCATCGCCACCAAGTGTCTTACCTGGCCACGTGACATTCACCTCCGCGAGTAAGAAATTTGAGGGTCCGTTGTTTCTAATAGTGTAATTGTGAACTATCACAGGACCAAATTCAACATCCGTAGTGATATTTTCTGAAGTGTAGTTGTCTGGATTATAGAAAAGTTCTTTCGGTCTACTTTCTCCCTCTACAACAAGTTCCAGGTCTACCCAGAGAGGTATCTGAATGTTTTTATAATTATCATTTACAGTTCTAGGATTTTCTGAATTAGTTGTATTCACTTCCATCTTGAAATCAAAGGTTGGGTTCATGTTGTCAGCGACTTTTGGTTGAAGTCTTATTTTGAATTTGACCATTTTGCCTTGAGGCATTGGATTACCAATATCACATCGAAGAAGACGTTTTTTCGCCTCTGGTGGAAAACATTGCACTAACACTCCAGTATCTACTAATTGTTCGGTGTTAATATATTCCATATGAGATGGTAACTCCAGATAGAACATTGCCTCGTATGCATCTTCACCCATGTTCTTCACTGTAATAATCAAATTAAATTCTTGGCCCGAACCTATGAGGTATTCTGAAACGCTCGAATTCACATAGAGTTGAAGATCAGGAATGCAGATGTTGTCTGGACCACAGTTCTTTCTAATATAGATTGTATCTTTAAAAGATTTCGTTTCTGCGAGTACTGGTTTTAAGGGCATGTTAGGATGACGTCCACGATCTTGTCTTCGATCTTCCGAAAGAGTCAGACGAGCCTCTGCTTCGATCCCTGAGAGTTTATCGCGGATATGTGGAGATACATAAACCTGAAACAATTATTAATAATAGTTTGTCATATTTCATCAAATAATTTTAAATTAGAATCTATTTACCCATCGGTGATTAATAGAGTACTCACCTTAACCGCTCTACTCCATTCTACTTTGCGTTCAACTGAAACATTCTCAATTGTTGTGGTACTTGAGTGCACGTCTGTGCTAAAGAATAACCTTGGATTTTTAATCTTCGCAGCATCAAGAATTATTTCAACATCAAATATCTGATTTGAATATTCGCCGTCGAACGTAAAGAAAATTTTCAATTCGAGGCAAGCCACTTTTTCACTAATTCCATTAACTTTGCAGTTCTTATTGTCAAGATTGATTCCAGAAGCTCTATAATTGTCTAGCATGAATTTGACGTGGCAGTCTGCTCGAACTACGGGTCGAGACCTCAAGAATACTGCAGCGTCCGATTCGTAAGCTCCTACTACCAAATCTGCATAAGTATTACCATCCAGATCTAGACCACCAGCGATGGAAAATCCAAAAGTTCTTAACGGTTCTTGAAGATCGGTTGAAAATATAACTTGCGAATATTTTTCTCGAAGACCGTCTTCCGATCCTCTGTAAATATAGACTGCCCCACGTCCTTCTGGACCTCCATAGGGTGCACCAACTGCAATATCTCCATAACGATCATGATCTATGTCGCCTAGAAAAGCTACAGAGAGACCAAATCTACCTCTGTTGAACTCGCCATCTCTGCAAAAAAATTAAGTTTGTGTTTTAATTTTTCGCCAATTGAAATTAGGTCAATTTAAGAATACTTTTCTATATTGAAATTAGAGACCTGTAGTCCTTTTTGTCAAATACACGGCCTGACTTCATGGCTTGATAAGCAATATAAATTCTTCCAGTTTCGATAATTTCCAAATTTCCTCGTAATGTGAACATTGGTGCACCGATTATGAGATCATCAACACCGTCGCCATTAATATCGCCAGAGGCTAAAGCATAACCGAAATATGCTCCCATCTGTTCACCAGTGATGTTCCTGTAGTTCCGCATATTCCAATCAAATATAGCTACCTGGAATTAAAAAATACGTATATATATATAGAAGTTTTTAAGTTTTAATTACCAATTCTTTCTTACATATAACAACTTTTAACTTTTATTAATTGTATGCAATTGCAGAATACCTGGCCCTTAAGATTGTTTCCACGTGGAATTCCAACAGCTACATCATTTTTGCTATTTCTTTGAAAATCTCCAGACGTTACTGAATATCCCATATAGCTGTTATCATTTTCCGGAACTCCTTCCTTCGTCATTAAAACATACGTCCGATTCTTCATTAAATTCATGGAATAAACTTGTCCTGTAAATGAATTAAGGCTGCGAATTAAATTCAGAATGAGATCAGAAATCTTGATGCCACCTGATTTATTCCTCATTTATCATCGAGTTGCGATTTCGAAAAAGAACTTGGATTGTACCTTTTTTTTATCTCTTTTATTTATTTATAGACATAAGTAATATTAAAAATTATCAAGAATCGAAATCGCAATCGTGGAAAGCTAATTTGCTGCAATCTGTCGTTAAAATGAAAGAACACTAGCGATATTAAATATTAAAATGCGATATTAAATATTAAAATTAATATTAAATATTAAAATTAATATTAAAATTAATATTAAATATTAATATATAAAATATTAAAAGTCTCGATGAATTAATAACTCTAAAACTACTAAAGCTTCTCTCTGCTACTAATTAGCCGCCGATGTTGGTCTCGACATCGTGAATAATTGTTTAATACGGCATTATTAATTACTAATAAAATACAAATACAGCATTAATCATTATGGCGAAACAGCTCTCTTTTTCTCTCCTGCTTACTCTACCGCTGCTTATGACGCAGGAAGCTGTAAAAAGCGGGCCAACACCAGTTAGACATGACCATTGACCACCCTCAACTCACCTGGCAGTAATTTAATTAAATTCGTTAAAAATATAAAAACAGTTTAGTAACTCGAAAAACGAAAATCGAACTCTCAATTAATGCAAAAGTGCAAACTCTTCAAAAATATCAAAGACTCAAAATTCAAAAACGCTCTCCTATTA
>JAUEJJ010000042.1:5482678-5512512 GCA_032164275.1 Synergus coniferae
TTTGGGTTTATATTAAAAAATTAAGCAGCCAACATAACCTACAAATTTAAGACATTTTATTTTATATTAAAAAATTTGAAATATTTTAAGCTACAAGTAGGTACTCAAAATAAGCAGAAATGAATTCTGCACATAAGAAATATAATCATTAATAAATTTACGACTTACTTTTATGGTGAAAAATTTTCTTAATAATTTCACAATGCTTTTCCATACATTTTTGGTAGCGGAGCCTAACCTTCCTGACAGTTTAACCCCACCACATGGCCTGTGACGTCACATTAGACAGATCAAGCTTATCAAGAATCAAGCCGATCAAACGTCATTGAGCGTCAATAGCGTCATCACTGGTCATCACGCTGTTGGATTGGAAGTATTGAAACTGTTGCACGCTCCCTTAAACTTCATTGAAACTTGTTTGTTTTCATTTTGCTTTGAAAATCAGTTTTGTTTGTTGAGTGATATTTATCCTATTTATTGTTCCTGTAATTCAAATACGTTTTGTGTTAAAGTACGCAAATTTGAATTACAAATGTAATTATGGCAACTACGAATGAATTCGGTCCTGATTCTGGAGGCAGAGTAAAGGTTAGAAGACACAAAGTTTTATAACCTCAAAATTTATTCTTTTTTTTTCCATAAATTTATATATTTACATGCTAAGTTCATTAAGATAAATTTCTTTTAATAGCCTAGAAAGTACCCCAAAATAATATTACTAATAATCTATCAATACCTACTGTAAGAACTATAAATGAGAAATAGAGTTTGAATTTCTGGTATGTACATTAGCATTTATATTTTACAATTTGTTCTAGAAAAAAATAAATATTAATTTATCATTTAAATAGCTGCAATTCTTAAAGTAGTCGGGAATTGGAACTTTTACCTTACGTTTACTTTGCAAATGTATTTCAGAGTCTTACTATTGTAAAACCAATAGTCTATGGAAACGTCTCTCGTTACTTCGGTAAAAAACGAGAAGAAGATGGACATACACATCAGTGGACTGTCTACGTAAAACCTTATAACAATGAGGACATGTCAACTTACGTAAAAAAAGTGCACTTCAAGTTACACGAAAGTTATAACAATCCCAATCGCTTTGTTACCAAACCTCCATATGAATTGACAGAGACTGGTTGGGGAGAATTTGAGATAGTTATAAAAATATATTTTCACGATCCAAATGAACGATATGTAAGTATTAATTAAATCATTCATTCATTCATTAGTAATCCATAAAATGTTTGTTTCCAACTCTTACTAACGCTATTATGAATTCGTATTTCAGGTGACAATTTATCATGTTCTTAAATTATTCCAAAACCCCGACAATCAATTAGGAAAGAAGAGCCTAGTCTCTGAATTTTACGAAGAAATTGTATTTCAAGATCCAACAGCTCTAATGCAACATTTGTTGAATTCAACAAAACCTTTAACTATGGGACCCTGGCGTCACGACACTGATTGTAAGTAGTTTAATGCCCTTAATATTAAAATAAAAAATTATTTACAATCAGACTATTCTTAATGTTGCACGGCAGTTGCATAACTTGTAGATTTTTTTATTTTTATACAGTTGAAGCCAAGAAAGTTGAAGCTTTGAAAGCTATAATGGATGCCAGAAGCAAAATCAGGGCCGAAGTTTCAGATCTGAAGGAAAAGTTGACGCTTGCGAGAGAGACAATTTCGAAGTTCAAAGAGGAAATCGCGAAAGTGTCAAAAGCCAGTGGAGGCATTTCAGTCTGCTAGCATAGAAATTTTCAATTTTAGGAGTTTCATTAATTTTACTTTTATATTAAAAGTTGACTAAGGAAATAAAAACGATGCTGATTTTCTATCTTTATATTAAAAGTAAATCGGAATCATATTATTTATACATACAAATTTCTTGAAGGATAGTTGCTAAATGCTAAAAAGTATATAAACCTGCAACAGTCTTTATTATGATTCACAAGTTGTGATCTTTCCACATCCATAAACATATTTTTATATAAATAAAAATAACAATGAGATTTGCAGTATTATAATACAGATTCCCGTAAATGGCTTTATGTAACAATAAGTATGTGTATCGCTTAGGTTAAGTTTTGTACAGCTGGACTCTTGATAATGTTAAAAACAGTCAAATTACAATTGAGTTTATTCGTTATTTTCTTCAAAATGTACGTTTCTATCTTGTGTGTGACTTGTGACGACTGGAAAACTGTATGAAAAACATGCAGATTTCAATTACCTATATAATATTCGAAGTAGTGATTAAAAATTGTCGATAAAATCAAATAAAACGTATAGTACATTCGGAAAAAGGATTTTAAAGAATTTCTGAATATCGCTTAGCAAAACTTTCGTCCTCGTTCGCCCGTGTCAAAATAGTTTCTTGATGTAATTTAATTAATAATACACAGCTTTCATCATCACAATTCGCGAAAATACAAAAAATTAATTAGAAGAATTAAAAATGTGGATTATTTAGAATGTAATTGGCTTGTCCTTGCATTGCTCTTTGCAGAAATTGGTAAAGCGTTTAAGAAACTTTGGATATTCCCTTTTGTACAGGGCACGTAAAACTGACGATGGAGCCCAACCACCGGGATTAACTAAAAACAAAAAGTTGTATCATAAAATATTTAAAATTTAAAGAATAAACCGAAATTAAAAAATACTAACCAACAGAGCAATATGTTATTTTACATGTGATGTCATCTCTCGTGATGTCTCTGTCCTTAGGTGGGTCAACGATAGTTTGACACACCAAGCAAACAGTCAAATAAATTCTAACACATTTACCAGCATTTGCCTGAAATGAAATTCACAATTAGTTAACTGAATGGCCACTCAAATTATAATGGTTTTTAATACAAATTTACAAAAGTTCAAATCAACAGACATTTACTATTGTAATAACTTACCGGATATTCAGGATTTTCTGTACTGTGATTACAGACAATCCAGACATCGTGATTATCTGGGTCTTGATCGTCGGGAACTTTACGCATGTGGGACCAAAACAAAGCATCTCTTTGGCTTGCGGGCCAGATTCGCTTGTGTGTTTGTAGGAAAACCAAGGTATCCTTCGAGATGTTTTCTACAATTGTCATATCTTCTAGGGTGGCTTCCCATCCACTTCTGTACTCTGGACTGAAGAATATTTTGCAAACTTCGTGACCAGTCACTCCTTTCACTACGTGGCAAGCTTTCAAGGGATCTACAACTAATCCATCTACTTCTTCTTCCCGCCTGTACATTCGCATGTCACCATCTTCAGCAAACAACATCCAACTTCCAACTCCCATTCCAAGTCTGGCATAATGCAACTGCTCCATAGTAACCTTCTCTATCTGGAAAATTAATTTACATTAATTTAAGAAACAAACAATATGTTTAAAGATAGTAGATAGATAAATATTTCCTTTATTATAATTTAAAATAAATTATGTCTTAAACCTACGTCTAAATCTTTTTTTAACAAATTGAAGCTTCAAAGTTACTTTTAAATATTTAATTATGACTATCAAATGACATAGAATATTATTTCTAAATGGTAATAATTGAATAAACTTACCTCAGGCCAAAGTCTGTGCTTAGCGGCAGGAGTTGTAGGAGTCATTGGAATTACAACTGACTTTTGCTTCAGTCGATCCTTCAATAAATTTTCTTCCTCGATTCTATCCAAACCCGTTTCCACTGCATCGTAGAATTCTTCATCGCAAAGCGCACTATGTGGACCCTCCTGTGAATCAAAAAATCAAAAGAGACGTTTCAAAGTATATCCACTAAAATTTCACCATTTTCGTGTTACACAACAATAACCAATGAAATGAAATACTTTTATCATTACGCTTACAATTATACATTTCTCCTTCATTTCTGCTGCAGAAAATTGATTTATTCTGTTGTTCACAATGATTGGTAATGTAGTAAACATTATTAAAATTTTAACAATATTCTTTAAAAGTTCTACAAAAGTTCTACCGATTTGTATTTTATTATAACCTTTTTAGCTCTTCTCTTAATAAAATCAAAAAAGAAAAAAGAACAAGATCTAAATTCCGCGTAACTAACTTCAGAGAAAATAATATTTGCGAAACAAAATCACGAGTTTGGAAAAAATGGAATGAAAGCAACAGAGCCAGCCAGCAATATTGTTGCAACTGTCAAAGAGACACGAAATAGCTCCATCTGCTTGCACTTTCTCCACGTGGACTTCTTTTTAATTAGTATTCACGACATAACTTTCGGAAAAAAGTTGCGCATACCCAAGTATATTGAGATTAAGAAGTTACTACATTTAGAAAGGAATTAATACTCATATTATTTATATTTTTATAAATAAAAAATTGATTGTTTGTTCCCAATTGATCTAGAAAATTTGCTTCAAGAAATTATATTCTAACAAAACACTTTTTCTTCACTATTTTAGTGTACTTTAAATATGTGTACTTCAATTGAAAAATAGCAATTAGAATTGAAATTTTTAAATTGTAAAAAACCACTATGTTGCACGGACTTATATAACGTATTGCGCAACAAACAAGGAAGTTCTGATTTTTCAGAAGATGAGAATTACATTGTAATGTATGTTTTATTTAATACCAATGTCTAATTTTATCGTCATTGTTCGGTTTTTCCCCGATCTCAAAAATTGACAGTGTTCTCAGAAAAGTCATACTAATTTATAATAATAATAAAATTGAAAATAAACAATTACCTCGTAATCTGGACCACCATGAATGAGAACTCGTGGCCTGAGAGGTTCGCCACTGTGCAATGTAATTTGATCTTTCAAAGTTTTGTAAAGATCCTGTAACCTACGTCTTTTCTCAACTTCTTTTTCCCATCGTCGACGCCAGGCATCTTCTCTTTGTCCCATCAGTTCAACACAGTGTTGTAGAGTCGCAAGAACTCCTTCACTCGTTGCTTTAAAAGTGATTGCTTCTCCTTTAAAATCTACAGATTGTTCCGCAGGATCAAATGCTCCGTCAACTTTATCCCCGGTAAATTGAATCTTGCTGTTAACATTTTTCGAGTTCTCAGCGCAATTATCAAAGTACTTCTGAAGCGTATCTATCTGCTGAATCAGAATATCTTTAAAGGTTTCGATTTCAGCGAGCTTTTCTTTTAGGCTTCTAACTCCTCGCTTGCTGAAACTTCCAGCACTTGTCGTCGATTGGGTATTTGATATGAGGGAAATTGCACTACCGTGACGTTTCAAACTATTTTCACTGCCATATCCAGACTCAGCCTGTTAATAAATGAGAACATAATTTTTAATTAATATTTTTAAATGTATGAAATGATATTCTAAATGTTAAAAAAGTATGTAAAACCCAGTTCAAAGTAAGAGAACGCGTAGTTTTTGCAAAGTTTTTTTGTGAATAATATTTTTTCATATAAGTAAACAAAAAATCTTATCTATTCCATGCAATGTAGATTATGTATGTAGATTATGCAAATCAACTCTAATGATTATATAAAGTGAATTCTCAGGTAAAAATGTAATGAAAATGTTTTAAAATCATATTTGACAGCTAAAATTTATATTAATTTCCTAAGAATTTTATTCTATATCAATTGGCCAACAATTATTAAAATTAACTGATTTTATATTGTTTTCTTCAATTTTCAAAGTTAACATAATATTTATCTTGTTAGAATAAATTCTATATACGCATTTAAAAATAATTTATAAGTTGCATTAATTTTTACCTTGTAAGACTTTAAGATGTCTACCCAACGCTGCTTTTCTTCAGGAGTGTTTGCTCTCAAATACCAAACCAAGCAATCATTCACAGATACGTCAAACCGGCATTCGTCAAATTCGTGAGCCTGGAAGAAGTTACTATTTTTAATGCATTAGTAAAAGTAACTACTTAAATGTACGCATATATGCATTAATGTTTTTTATTAATGAATTCTGTTCAAAATCGTAAAAAAAATTTGTACTCTAAACGTACAAATTACAAATTACATTTAAAATTTAGAAAATAAGTCTTCAAAACTATAGCCTGATATTATACTTCAGATATTCTATTTCCGCTTACACGAATATTTTAGATAAAGTTTTTACCAAAAAGTAAACTAAAAATAGTCACGGCTAGCGATAAAGATATTTATTTCTCATTTCATACTTAATTTAAACCACAATTAAAACCACAATCATTTTTGGATAAAATATTTGAAAGGAATAAATTGAAATGCTTACATTGGTATAAATAATTAGAACAAATTAGCATGCTTCATTGAATAACTAAAGTATGTATAATTAAAATCAAATTAATGAAACTTTTGTAAACTCAGTAGAAACTGTCACCAAAAAAATATCAGTTTCTGTAGGAAGTACCTAAACATCCTTGACCAAACTTTGAACATAAATATATTACCCCATAGATAAATGATTAAATTTTATAAGATTTTAATTACTTTAATATCGGCCTTGTAAAGACTTATGGACCCTCTGCATCCAAATCCACTGTCCTGCTCAGATTTATAATAAGACAGAGTTCCATTCTTCAAAACTATGAATCTGCTCTGCCATCCGTGAATATAATTCGTCCATTTTGATAAATTGCCTTGCAATTCTGGCACCACAACACCATCTGAACCTTCTTCGTCGACATCTTCTGCATCAACTTCAGCTTCCGTGTACTCGACTTCATCTATATTATGTCTGGGCACTTCTGTTTCATTGGCCATTCTTCCGTGTTGTGTCAACACTCACTACACCCGTTGAAAACTTAAGATTTTAATTAATTTAGCTTTAACTAAAGCATGCCAGACTGTAATAACTAATGTATGTACCGTCACCTGAAGAGATGCTATGCTAATATTCACAATCGAGTGCACAATAGACAAAAACTGGTTGCAAGGTTAATCTTACAATCATTGACGTTGTTCAAAACGAGTAGAATTTTCACAACTTTCTAATAAACTGTAAGTCATGAAAATGATTCAGAGATGACGACGAGAGGAATCTAATTTAGCAAGATTCACGATAAATTTTATCTCCTATTTATTAATCAATGCTCCACCCACTTGTTACTTATAGTTATTCAATTTAAATTCTATTTTCATATCAATCCATATTATTATCAACGGCATATGTCAGAAACACTGATCGCTTTGGACGGCACT
This sequence comes from Synergus coniferae, assembly GCA_032164275.1. Taxonomy (NCBI): domain Eukaryota; kingdom Metazoa; phylum Arthropoda; class Insecta; order Hymenoptera; family Cynipidae; genus Synergus; species Synergus coniferae. The sequence goes on from JAUEJJ010000042.1 coordinate 5,489,816, forward strand.
TCTATTCTGAAGTATTGGAACACTGGAAATTCCAGAATCTTTTATGATAATGGAGAATTGAAGGTTATGATTTACTGTTTACAATTAAAAATATAAAGATCTTTCAAAGATGGAGCACTAAAAATAATTGTTTATCCTGGAGTTTAATGCACTGTTCAACCTCCATTGCACTTGGTTGCTTCGGTTGCCTCCACTATGAGCTATGAGAATGCTACTACGCGTGTGTATTCGCAATTACTCACTGCAAAATGACTAAAAACAAAGACTATCAAACAAAATTCACAAAATCATCAATGCACCACTTTATATGTAGTAAATTACGTCATCAACGGTTAACGCATTTGACAGTGCCACAGCCACAGAAATTATAAAATTAATTGTAGTACAATACATGCGTACAATTGTACATACATATGCATGCATGCAACTATGTACGTTCATGTGTGTAAAATGCGATGCGTCGTTGTGCGACTGTGCAGACAAACATACGGAAAAACACGAGAACACACGAGAATGGACGAAATAATATTATGTATGTTTGTACAATGTACATGTGCATACATATGTACGTATGTATGTGTACGTACTACGTACATACACCACAAAAACCCGAGTCGGCTGCATTCCTAATCTAAAGATTGTATAATTTTGCGATATTTCGTTAAAGAAATATTATGTAAAACAAGAAATAGAAATGTAAAACAAGATGAGAAGAAGTGCGGATTATCGAAAAACATGAGGAAATTCAAGGAAGGTGAATTATGAAGGATAGGAAAGAGTAAGTTTTGATTTTTGACACTTGACATAACCTCACTTTCATTCCAGGGATCGTTCAATATATAAATACTATTTTCGCTCAAAATTATATTATGTTTATACGAAATAAAGAGTGAATTATTTGTATAATTACATTTTAGTTTTTTGAATTTGAATGCAATTTTAATCATTCATTTATTCTGGAAATTAAAAAATTTTCGAAACTCATTAAAAATAAAGCTGTCAAAGTGATACTGGAATTTTATTTCATATATGTAAACACAGATTTAGAACTTGAATTAGTATTTTCCTTTCAGTTGCAGGGCGTTAAATAATAATTGAATATAGTTCTTCAAGCTTTAAGTATAAGTAATTGTGAACGGAAAAATGTTTTAATTAAAAAAAAAAATATATTTAAATTATTATTTTGATCTTAATATTTAGCAAACTCAAAGCCAAAACATGGGAGCGAGACAGAAGGCAGCGCATGGACACATGCTACAAAACATTAGCAGACCTTTTGCCACCCCATCAAGAGGGAAGAAAACGAAACAAAGTCGAAATTCTTCTCCATGCTACAAAATACATCAGAGACCTCCATAATCGAACTGATGAATTGTTTTGTGCTCGTGGTACAACTGCACATAGTAAGTAATTCTACAGAAAATGTTATAAGTATTTCACACAATTTATCTTCATCAGAAAACTGAGAATGCTTAATAAATGATTATATTAATTTCTAGAAGAAGAACTGGCTCGACTCAAAAAGCTAGTAACACAGCTGTTAGCACACATACAATTGCTCTCTTCTCTCTTGAAAGATGCTGGAATTACTGTACCCAATGAACCAGCTTTAGAAATAATCTCTCCCAAACTGTGGTCTAATAAAATTACTACAGATGTTACTGAACGCTACATCAAAGATCAAAGTTAGTTTCTGAAAGACTAATTCAATATTACGGTTCCCTCCAAACACAGAAGCTTATCACCTATCTAATATTTTTATTTATTCAGGCAAAAAGGCTGAGAAAATAAAACAGAGGAACCAGCTTAAATCGAGTTCAAAGAAAAATTCTACTTCCACTTCTAAATCTTCTGAGAAGTCTTCCGTCCACAAATGCTTTGCTGAAAATGTCAAAGACACAATCGAGAATCAAGAAAACGTTGTAAATGGAATATCAAACAAGTGTGATGATTCCAAAGGTCTCAACAAATCAACTTCCACTTTAGTATCAGTTGAACATCAAGCAGAAGATGTAGCAATTACCTCAGCAACAGATAATGCACTGGACACAGGTAAACACATTTGAAAATATTTTTTCTGAGTTTATAAAAAAAACGAACTCTTTTTAATGAATCATTTTAAATTTATAATTTCCAGTCGTGAAAACACCTACTAAGCGTAAAAATCCCAAAAGAGGAAATAAAGGGAAAGTTGACTATAAGAAATCATTAAATAGTAGTGGAACAATTACAAATCTTCCTGCAGGGGCTCTTGTGTTTTCGGGGACGAAGTTAATGCCCGTTGTAACGCCTATGTCACAAATAACTTCAAACATAGTAGTTAATCAGCACCAGCCCACAAATCCTATAATCTTCAACAATGGCCAACAGAGTCAGATGATAGTTAACCAGCATTCCTCCACAAATCCCATAATCTTAAGTAACACTCCGCAGAATCAAATGATAGTGAATCAACATCAACATGCTAATTCTATCATTTTAAACAGCGCTCAGCAAAATCAAATGATCGTCGTCCATCCTTTGCAGACGAATCAAGTCCCCAATTCTGTTATTTCCCTGCAAAATCGAGCTTTGGTCTCTGCCGTTCGAAATATTGTTCCAAGTGCGCCGAAAATATCAAGAATGTCGAGTGTATCGAAAGTTAAGAATGTACAAACTTTATCGAGAGGTATTACGCAAGATGATATAGCAAACTTAAGAAGTATTGCAGATACTTCAAAAATAGGAGGTCATAAAGCAATACTACCAAAATCTGTAAAAACAAAGGCAATAACTAAAACTACAATGACCTATAAAGTTCCTATTCCCGCAATTCGTAAAGAGAAGCCCGAGAAAAATATAGATAATAAGGAGATAGAAAGGGAAGAACGATTGAAGGGGAAATTTTCAAAAACTAGGCAACAAAAAGATCATGAAAATGATAAAAATCACGAGGATGCAAAGTCTGATAAAGTTTCGCTCAAACGTTTAGCTTCATCGGGTGACAAGGTTAAAGAGCCCGAAGACAAAAAACGGAAGCTAAAAGAAACAGCTGAAAACGAAAAATCTGTGCAGGTGAAAATAAAGAGTATAGTCGAAATTCCAGCAACCTGCAAGACAATTAGAAATATTATACACGCAAGTGAAGTTATAGAACGGGATTTAGGGAAAAAACAAAATGAACAAGTTCCTACTCACTCAGAACATTCAATAGACAATAAAAGTATCGAATCAGATATTATACCTACAACTTTTACTGAAGTAAATGACGGAGAAACGTTAAACTCATCTAGTAGTGAACTCGTAGAAAAGATATCAGAGGCAGATAATAAGGATAATCAAACAGAAGATATTTCTCAGAATTTGAAAGAGTCAACAGAACCAATTGCTAATCGTGCTTCGATTTTGGAGGAGGCAATCGCCGATACTACAGAAGTTCTTGTAGAAAAGGAAACATCATCGCTTTCAATGTCACCAATAAAAGCAACAGTCAACGATCAGACAATTGAGGAAGAAGCAATAATATCGGAAAGATCGAATGAAGTCTGTGATATAGATGTAGGATTTGGAAATCTTTTGCAATCAAACACAGATGAGGCTACAATTACAGATGAAGGAGGAGCAACAGAAAATAACAAAATTCTTTTGAACCTCGATACAAACACAACTACGACCATGAAATTATTATCAAACGAATCAATAAATCCCACAACACCTACTTCCGAATCATTGTCTGTGTTACCTAAACAAAACGAAATATTGAAAGAATCTCCTGACACATCTAAAGAAGAGGAATTAAAAACTCTATCTTACAATTCAAGCAGTGGATTCATTCCGATAAGTAGCAAATCAGATACCCTTCATACAGATTTATCGAATGACATCTTCGCTTCTCTTCAAGTTCCTTCTAGTTCCCACAATCCGGAATCAATATCACCAACGGCTGCATTTTTGATGGCATTCCCCTTAGTTTCTTCATTAAGTGGAAAAACCGAAGTATTGGAAGAGGAATTGAAAGAGGATTTTAAATATCAGAGTCAAACTCCTCCAATGTTGTTACAAATCGGTACGATGGAGCCTAATAGTTTTAAAATTAAATCTTCATCAACAAACATCCCAGAAAGTATTACTACATTAAAAAGTAATCGAGCAGAAACAAAGTCACTTGAAACAATGAAGCTCCTTCCAAAGATGATTGACCCTGAAACTATAAAAGAACAATTCAAAATACCAAGTTCTACTGATCAATTAACAACAAGAACGCTTACCGAAGTAGCTAATTCCTTTCCTGAAAATTCAACTACTAACATAACATCTGCCAATGTGAGCACTGTGATTACTATCAATAATTCTAGTCCGATGATTAATGATATAAATGAATCGTCTTTAATCTTACGCGATGTATCCTCGAGTGAAAATAACGACTATTCAAATCAGATTAAACCCCAATCAATCTTAAATTATCCTACGACTTCTAAAAGCGATATTTTAACAACTTCTAATTCTACGAGTTTATCAACTTCGCTCAAAGTTGTAAATTCCACAAAATATGATTCTACTCCTCAATATTTAGAATCTCAAGAGAGCCGAACTGAATCTCCCAAAGATAATTCGATTCGAAATCCTCATTATGAATTCCATCCCGATGAAACTGCGAATGCAAATTCATTCAATTCAAGAGAGCTCGAAGGACCATTTATATCGAATAATAAAGTTGTAACTTTCTCAAGTGCTTCTGAAGTTACAGATCGCATTTCACCTGTTGATAAGCTCCCAAATTTAGCAAGCTCTCTGGATCCAAAAGAAAAAATGGAAACCCAAAGTCTCAACTCGCTTGATCAAGTTTCTCAGAGTCCCCAACAGGTTCAGAAAATTACAGAAGCGATGCAGATAAATCTTGAACCCTATACCACTAGAGATTCAGATTCTTTCAATGCAATTCTTGGCCAGAATTGTCCCACAAAAATCACTCATCTAAATACTTCAAATCAAGTTGAGAAGACCCTACAATCTAGTTCTTCATCCACAGTTCAAAACACTAATAATCAAGAACGTAATAATCATTGCAAATCTGGATCATTCAATCCAGCAACAGTTTCATTTGATACTCGTTCAGTTTATTACTCTACTAATACAGAACCTTTTTCTAATTCTTCCGAAAGTCATAGACAAAGCTGTGCTCCTGGTAAGGTAATGCCCTCAGTTCAATCTGAAACTGCAGGGCAGAAATCACCAAACGAAATTTATTCAACCAAAAAAGTGGAAACGAATCAACTGGAGCAAAGTGTGTCGTACGAGTGTACTGATAAAACCAAGAATACGTTACTTGATCCGAAGAAATCCAATTCAAACAATTCAGAGCCTGATATTAGAAATAATACTTATCAGAGAAAAACAGAAGATCCATCTCCTTACATTCTTCCATATGAAAAGAGTGGGAAGAAGATGGTTACGACTGAAGCTAGCATTCTGAACGATAAAACTACTTCCATTCCAAATTCGTATCCGCAGCAGCAACAATCGTTTATTGCAACTTCTAATTACGAAGAAAGTGCTCTTTCTCGAACCCAGTCGACAACCACAATTGCACATAATACTTCCAATTTCAGTATTCTCTCCTGGACTACTTTCTCACCTTCCAGCGGCGGTAATAACAATCAATTTGAACAAGGAACCCAATCTGAATCTACCCAAAAGACGATTTGCGAGAATTTCAACTATCTTCCTCTCCACAAGGAAAGCTTCACAAACACTCTGCCTGCTCCTTCCTATCCAGATTTACAGTCTTCTGGTTTCGACAAATCGAGAGCAAAGCAGCCACTAGAGATGCAGAAACGATCCTATTTAGATACATCAAAATCTCGAAACATTAGATCAATTCCTGTGTCTCAGAAACAGAGTCGCTCCCAAACTCAATCACAAATTCAATCACAGAGTCAATCACAGAATCAGAATCCGGTATCAAATACCGAGTATAAATATGGAAACGATAACAAGAATAAAATCAAGTATTCTGCAGACATTGACTATATGCAGAATGATTATTCAGGCATTGATACACGACAGCAACACGGATTGAAAGCTCCTTCTCAAATAATACCTACATCTAAACAAGATAAATCAAATTACATGATGCCTGACTATGGAATTCAAACACATTTTGATTCCGAATCTCAGCAAGCCAGGTATAACGCTGAGATCTACAATTCGAATTTCAAGTACGCGGACAAGTCTCAACATCAACAGAAATACCAACCTACTAGCCAGGCGAATATTCTCCAACATGATAACACGACCTACAATGCTGGTAATAAACTGGGACCGCAACAACAACAGCAGAGTTCTATTAAAACAAAGTCTCAACATCAGCAACTCCAGCAACAACACCCGGTTCGACCTCCTGTAAATTGGATGATGACACCCGAGATTAAACACAACTCGAACATTACTGACATAATTCTACCACCCATCGGAAAAGAATTAGATTTTTGTCAAAACAATCTCTTCTCTCAAACTCCGACTTACAATCAGAGTACATCCAACCAATTTTACAATAATTACGATGTCACTCCTCATGGTTTTCCCAACATACCAGTTTTGCAAAGTGATCCGAAGAGAACTATGGAACCAACTTTTTATCCAGAAGAACAACCATTCTCCTGGTCTCCAACTAAAAATATAGCTCAGAACATTGAACAAACTCAAGCTCTGAAGTCTATTGATCATCAAGTCGTTCCTTCGACTCTCCCAACGTTGGTTGGCGATCTAGCTTTGGGAACCAATCTATCAGACAAGCAAAATTTCCTCTTTGGGCAGATGCCCGTCAGAGGCTCGACTAATGAACAGAGCAAAGACCCTTCAAAAGAGAAGGAAGGAGGAAGGGAGTTCCAAACCATGTTAAATACACAAAATCTTCAGCATGCTGCTCAAGGAATGTCTTTTTTGTCAGTTAGCCAACTTGTCGAACACGAGAAGGCTGAAAAGAATCAACACCCACATCACAATCAGCAACAACAACAGCAACCACGAAAGCATCAGAGGAAGAATAACACCAGTCCCAGAAATAGTGCTAAACGACAAATAGATATAAGGAAGCAGACACCTGTTAATGAGCAACTCCAACGACACGAGGAACACAAACCTTCTAGTTTCTCTGATCAAAACTATCAACAGCAACCAAAGTACCAGCAAAATGATATCCACTGGAGAAGTAGAAACTGCAAAAGCAACTACACAGCCGAAGCTTTAATCAGCACTAACACCAGTGTCAATGAAACTATCAATCACGACAAGAATTCTACAAAATATACAAACTATTCGCAAAATAAATTCCCAAGTAGCCTATCTTCCACCGACTCGATGATGCCGATTAACTATTTTCCGAATGTGGATGACACTAGTGGATATGGGCAAGTCGTCAACCAAAATTTTAATCACTCTTACGGTTATTCTTCAAATGCTAATATTTATCCAACTACGAATTTTATTACAAGTATATCTAATACTCCAACAAATTATATGATGTCTCTGCATGAGAACTCGGATTATTTGGAAACCAATAATTTCTTACTGCCACCTACAACATCGAATATAACGACACCAACTCTAGCAAACATGAGTGCTAACTCTAAGAATCATCAGCACGTTGCTGTTAGCAAGCATCAAAATTGCGATAAGCGATTGTTCCCTTCAGCACAGAAAAAAGGGAAGCGTAAGACTGATGGGACTGTACAGAATTTTGAATTCCCACTTTCGGGTATAACTTCACCATTGGACGAATATCATCATACGACTCATTTTCTTCCACCGCATGCTAATCCTCTATATCAGAATCATCCACAAGCTAATGTTTACCCGAAACCGATAAACGCATTAGCTCCACCACCTCCACCGTTGCCTCCAGCACCTCCGCCGCCCCCGGCACCATCATCTTCGTCGCTTCCTCCGCCAATTGTATCCGGAAGTCAAGGAATCCCTTCGACTGGAATCCCTTCCAGCAACCCAATGGCCATGGGCCATCATCCATCAGGAACGAGTCTTATCAACTTTAATCTCAGCACGATATTTCCTGAGATGAATGATAAGGTGAGCTTTTAATTAAATTAAAGTCTTCCTTTTTTTGAATATTAAAATAAACCTTAGGTAAGATACCACATGATAATACAAAACTAATTCTATTAATTATTGTTACTTTAAGAGTATAAAGGTGGCACACTGCATCCAATGATTCTTGTCTCCCGGTACAAATAGAATAATTTGTCAATTAGACTTAACCGTCCTGAACTCAAACTTAACTTAAAGAGTTCCATAGAACTACTTTCTCTTTAAAGAAACTAGGTTAAAACTCATTTGTGAGAAAATAGATACAATTTTTTAAAAAACTACAATTTATTGAAAACTGAAATAAATTTGTATATTTTTTATATTATGAATGACGTAGAACCGCACTCTTCGAAACTCTTTCATTTCCTGAAACAAAAAGAAAGTACAAATCAGATTCCATAAAGTAAATTTTTTTTACTTAAATTAGTACATTTTTGTTTACAGAATTGTTATAAGTCTTCTGCAAACGATATTCAATCAGGATTGGTGCAGTCTTCCAGCCACGCGCCTACAAGTTATCCCCAGCGATCTAGTTACACAAATTCTCTAGTTCATATGACACAGGTAATTAATCAGTCCTTACAGAATTTAACAAATACATTTAAGCTTAGGTGGTATATTATGCAATATTCAATAATTAAAACAAATTTTGGTTGTGACAGGTTTCTGACACAATGCAATTTACCAGTGATGTACCTCGACCTCCGTTATCAGGTGCTGTACATTACAAAAATCCTTGACGAACAGCTCAAAAGTTTCGAAACTGTAGAACAAGAGAAAAGCAGAATGCGAAAACAATGACTCTTACACACGCTGGAAATACAATGGTGCTCAATGATGTTTTGTATAAATGTACATAGTTAAATAATTAATTTAATACTATTATTAAAAATAATTTTATGCGTCTACGACAATTCTTTGTCTTTTTTTGTAAAAACACCTAATTTTTCTAATCACCTTTCTTTCTCAAAGAAAATAGGTCAAAAGTAATTTTCAATAATTTTCAATAATTTTCATTCAGTTAATCTTCAAAATAAATTTTCTGTCATCTGCATATTTAAACAATTATAAAAAAATTCTTACAAACCTAAAAGACTCACTTTTATTATGTCTAGCATTTTAAAACTATAATTAACTCATTTCTCAGAAAAAGTAAACAGAAATGCGGAAAATCATTCCAATATGTTTTGTCAGATAGTGTAACTGCAGTGTCATCGTAATTAATTCAAGGCTAATGTTGGAAAAGAAATGACTATTTAGAAAAAGTTTTCTAAATTATATATTTTAATTCTTAAAGAAAATTTACCCTAGAGTATCCTAAGCCAACCTAAGCCTACGTGATATACATTATATACTAGAGCGCAGTTTATGAATGACAATAATTTATTGGTGTCACAACGATTACTTTGACCTTTACATATAGTAGTCCATCTTCGTGTACCTTACAAAATAGAATGGGTGATCTCTTCAGTACACTAGTACTTCTATCAACTATGTTAGTACGTTTGCACTGTAATGTTGATTTTTTAGTACATTGGATTAAATGAATGACAGCGATAAGCTTGGAATACGAATAACTGATAATGCGAGATTATATAAGAACAGAAGGGAGAAAAGGGAGGGAGATTCTAGGAGGGCAGAACAGAAGGAAAAATACAGAATCACCGGGAAAACGATCAGTCAGTGTCGAGATGTAATATGAGAACCAAGTGTTTAGTAATTTATTATCCTAAAGATTGTTGAAAGTGAATTTTAGATTTTTATTGTAAATAATTTTCATATTTATATGAATATCATGGCTCTCAATCCAGAGGAAAAACAAAACATTCTTCAAAGGAATGGCATTGACCCATCTGAAATAAACAAAAGTGAAGGTGAATGAAATTGAAGATTTAAATTAATTGTACGTAAATTAACAAAATTGAAATACAAAGTGATATAGATTGATAAAAAATAGTTATAAAATTATTTGCGTTATTGATATAGTTTTTGCCAGCATAAGTGAAATAAAACGTGTTTAACATGGCGTTATCTTTTTAATAGAATAATTGATAGCATTTCTAGCCAAAAAGTTAGGGAATTTCGCCAATAGTTGTATTAGAAATAAGCAAAATTATTTCTTTTTAATAAAAAAAAGTCAGGCGTTGCTAACTAACTGGAGATTTTCTTCGCAACAAAATAGTAACCACGAATTTGTCTTCCAAGATTAATGGTTTTATCTGTAGCAAATAGATATTTATGTAAACACCTTTTATTATCATCAACGACAATTAGTGGGTAGTGATAGAACATAATTGAAGATGTCTCTTTAAAAAGTTCAAAGTTGTTCTTGATTATAGATAAGAGTACTACATTATTGTAGTACGTAAACAATTAATTCTTGGTAATATGTAAATTAAAAACTGAATAAAATTAAGAACATTTTTCAGTGAACAAGGAATCTAAACTTCGAGAGGAAGATTTACTTCGCAGGATGAGTTTAGAAAGTTTACAAGAACAATTAGAAGTGCGTAAATATTTTTAATTCGGAATTTATTTTTTTAAGGTTGAATTAAATTTATTTATATAAATTTTATTATCCAATATTAGTATTTTCAAGACTTGTCTAATCAATCATAAAATTTAGTCTGATTTTCAGGACCTGGGCGACAGGTTGAATACTGTGAAAGATAGTTTGATAGAACAAATAGAATTATCCAAATCAAAAAATACATTAGCAAAGGATTTTATCAACTCAGAAAAATACTGTGATAGGGGGTGAGAAGAAAGCAGATTAAACACATATGAAATAAATTCGTGTAATAATAATATCAATTAGAAAATCTATTAAATTTTTTATAATTATTTTAGGAAACCTTCGAAAAATGGTGCTCTTTCAGACAAACAGTTTCTTCCAAGAAATTCTCTACTAACAGATTTATTTGAGATCAATCACATAAGGACAATTTACAATATTTTTATAGTCATTTTAATAATATTGTTTATCAATACTGTTATACATGACATTCTAGAAACGGGAACGTAAGTTAAAATTAAGAAAAACTGATAATTATTTAGAAACAATAAAAAACTACTACATTTATATAAAAAAAGATTTACTTATTGATTTCAGATCAAATCTTGGTGTAAAAACCATAATGACCGCATTCGGTAAATTGCCAATAGTAATTTATATTTGGATGGGAATGACACTTTCCACTTTCTGTTTGTATTCAGTCTTTTCATTTTGGGCACACAAACGACTTGATATTCAACCAAAATGTAAATATATAATATTATAATAATACATCAATAATTATATTTAAATAATAGAAACAAAAATTTAATTACATGTTTGATTTCAGCTTTGTTATTGCAAATATGGGATTACACAGCATTGATAGCTTTATTGATTTACCAAAGTGCGTTCATAATTTTTCCATCAAAAGCCGTTGTTCAAGAGGATCTTCCTCCAGCATCAAGTTTAATAGTATTAATGGAACAGGTAATAAATCTAATTATTTTGTAAAAATAATTCATACCAATTGAAGAAAAGTAAAAGTCTGGTTTAACAAGTCAATAGTATTTCAAAACATTTATTTTGAGACGAGTTTATCTAGTTATATTCTCGCCAATTCAAAAAGCCTATTTCATAATTCCAGATAAAGTACATAAAAAGTAAATCAGACAATCAGAGATTAAAATATTTCTCTTGCAAATAGTTAATCTGCAACTATAAAGTTTATATTTCATAATAACCATATCAACTCACACTAAAAGCAAAATTCTCTTTTAATCACTGAATTCTGTTACGAAGATCAAGTTTAATCAGTTATTCAAAGTCAATTTAATTTCAGGATTAAGAGCATCGAAAAGGTATAAAATAAAAAATTGCTGAAAATAATATAATAGTTTGTAATAATAAATTAAAAATTTATTTATTGCAGGTACGTATGCTGATGAAAACGCATGCATTTGTAAGAAGCAATACTCCAAGAGTATTAGCATATAAACCTCATACAGAAAATCCGCAACCCCCGTATCCAGGATTTTCTAAGTTTTTGTACTTTATGTTCGTTCCAACTTTAGTATATCGAGATAACTACCCGAGGTAAAATATTTTAATTGTGATATATTGAAAGGATTCAAATTTCTTTAAATGTACTCACCATATTTGCTAATACCGGATTGTTTCTTTTCTTCAGGACAAAAGTAATCAGATGGGGAGTAGTTGTCTGGAATTATACAGAGGTAGTGCTCGTCATTTTTTACGTGGCATTCGTCTTTGAAAGTTTTTTGGTGCCATTATTTAGGCAAACTGGAGTTCAGCCTTTCGAAACTCGAACTCTAATTCTTAACATGTTCGGCACGATGATGCCTGGAATTTTAGTCTTCCTCTGTGGATTTTATTGCCTACTTCATTCCTGGATGAATGGGTCTGCTGAACTTCTTCGATTTGCTGATAGAATGTTCTATAAGGTAAGAAAACATTTATCTATTAATAAAGTACGAAAAACCAATCAGTTCAAATTTAACAATTATTAAAAACAATTTTGTGTTCTTTACTTCTAGGATTGGTGGAATTCGACATCATATGGAGGCTATTATCGCACTTGGAACATTGTGGTGCATGATTGGCTCTACACTTACATTTATAAAGATATGTACGAAATCATCACTTGCAAAAACAAAGTAATTTCAACTCTCCTCGTCTTCCTAGCCTCAGCTGGTTTCCACGAATACATCTTGGCCGTCACCTTTCGATTTTTTTATCCAGTGATGCTAGTGATGTTTGGTGGTTTTGGTATGATGTTTGTTTTCATTACAAAAAAGAATACAAAATCCAATGGTAATATTTTCATATGGCTGACACTCTGTTCCGGTTCCGGTATAATGCTCAGTCTCTACTCTATGGAATTCTATGCAAGAATAAATTGTGCACCCTACCATGATCAAATTCTAGATCTGTTTCTTCCAAGGAGTTGGTTCTGTCGAAAACTAATCTCAGATTTTTAATTATTTAAAAACTTCGTCGATTATTCTGTGTAATGATTTCCAATTGTAAATATGAAACTAAAGATTTTTACAAAATGAAATAAGTTTATTTGCGTCTTACATATATCTTTTTGTCCTTACACCTAGCGATAAAGATAGAACAATATAATAATTATATACAGGCATTTATTTATAATATATCTTCTCTATACAAATTAATTTATGACCTATATGTATAAATGAATCCTTGACGATCAAAATGGGATACATGCTGAGCGCCATCGTTTTGTTTGCCTTTCAATTTTTTTCTGATCTTTAATTTTATAATATCATTGTACATATTTTTAGTCCTTTGAAAATTGTTTTTATCCTTAGTTTCAGAGATAATCACTAAATTTTAACGATGGCGCTCAGTGCGTATTTTGATGGTGAAGTGTTCAAATGTATATTTGTACCTATTTAAACAAGGCGATTCAAGACTTATGGCAAGATTCAGATCTCGACTTAACAATAAGGTAAAGGAAAAAGATTAACGTCGATTATTCAATAAAGACCATTTAATTTGACCTCTACGTCCACTTAATTTATACATTATTTAGGGGCCACATCAAATGATCTTTACCTATTTTTCATTCTCATGTCTTCATATTTAGGAGATACCTTAAATGTGTCTTGAGGTAGATTCAAATGTCTAAAACATTCTTTACATTTGAACTGTTCTCGTTTTTTCCAGAAAGGATAAATTGAAAAAATGAATAATAAACACCAACAATCACTTCTTGAATCGCCCAGTGCTTGACAATTACGTCTTTTTCATGGCAGAAATTAAAGGCCAAACAAGGGACGCGGCCGATCGACTTAGAAAAAATTAACATTTTTATATTCGCCGATCGATGTCCCGATGATAAGGCTAAACAGTTCGATAAGAGACCTGCACTGACAAGTTCTCATCCATAGTCAAATATCAAGATAAAAGAACAAAATACTTGGTGAGAAAATTGAATTGCATAATTTTAAACAACGAAAATAGCAAGTTTTTTTTTAATATATAATTTATCAACATTTTTATTTTCAAAATAGAAAAGTTTCGATTTAGTATAGACTGGTGTGAATATTCAAATTTATAAAATTTTTGTCAAATCTGTCCATGCACAATTTAAAAATATCACCTGATTCATGAAATGGATTAATTAAGTCATAGATTATAATTATAATGAACACAGTCGCAGACCTAACAAATTCTAAATAAAAAGTTGACTACAAGAGATCTAAGAACAAATCATATACGATAAGTTCTTTGTTCCCCGAGCAGTGTTAACAGCGTAGAAATAATTTCTAGGATTCATAAGATAGGGTGACGACATCAACAGTGTTCTGATAGTTAAAATTATTTACTACATGAAAATAAGACCGACTGGCTCACTATTGATGTCTTTACCTTATTTAACTATACATTATTCCCTATTTCATCGGCACTTGAACCTTTCATTCACTTTATCCTGGAGAGAATAAGATATTGAATGATTGTCTAGCCATCCGTCATTTACATGAGTGAAATTGTTATCTCCATAGAAGATAAAAAATTGTAATTATTATTTATCTATACGTTAACCCTTTCGTAATAAACTTAACAGCTCGAAAAAGAAACAGAAAAATAAATTCAATTCATTTCTTCAATATAGTGACATACATTTTTTTTTACTTCACAGAACGAAAAACTTGTGCTAAGATGGAAGACTTGAATTATTAAAAACACAAGCTTACGAAGAAGTTGTTACGAAAGAGATAAGTTATTTAACAGATGCTAATTTTTAATTATCGTAAAGTATCGAATCAATACCAGTTGATATTTAAAATCGACGACTTCTTTTGTTGAAAATTCTAAAAAAAAAAGTAATATTAGTTTAAAATATTCTCTTGCGTTACAAAATAATGTAACTCATTGAATTATTGAACATCTAAATTAAAATAAAATCGATAATGCAATAAAAAAAATTTTCATTTTAAAAAATTGAACATTTTTTTGAAAACTTTGCTAAACAATATAATTTATTAATTATTTCCTAGGCAACAACAAAAGCACTTTCCTCTTTCAAGTTTCTTTCAAGAAGAGTTTAGAACAGAATTTTAAAATTAATTCAAAGGAATTGATAATATATGTGACGTGCGCCGAAGAAAAGGGGCTTACTCTGAAAATGAGATTTTTCAGGGCGAGCATTCGAAGTCGAGCCGTATTTTTCTTTTCTTTCTCTCGACAAATTCAATGATGTTTTAAAACAAGCGACGGGATCTCGAGTTCTCTAGCAGAAGCCCAATTATTAGCAATAATAACGCGCGGAAAAGTTTTTCGATGGTTTCATTAAAAAGAGCAACTCAAAAACTATCGAAAGGTGTAAAAATCTCAATATCGATTTTTTCAGAGTAAACCCCTTTTCTTCGGCGCACGTTACATATAGAGCTCATTTCTTTTTATGAATGAAAAGTTCATAGAAATTATTTTAATATTCGCGTGAAACTAAATTTGTAAAATCTTCAATATAACTGTTAATAGTCACAAAGTTTTTGATTCATTTTTGAAATTTTAATTCTTTACTTTTTTTTTATTACACCGCAAGAGAAAAGCCTTAAAATGATTAGAATAGATTAATTTTCCACTAAAAATTTGAATACACCTTATTATTTAAGGTATTTTAAACATTTTAAGTTAATTTACAAGAAATTGTGTATAAAGGGACGGCTATACTATTTTTTGTCTTAAAAAAATAGCTCTTTATTTCAAACTTCAACAATTTGTAACAGTATTTGGGATAAAATCAAATAACTTTTAATTTCTTAAGGTCCATTCTTAAATCTCCCTTTGTGAACTAGAATTCTAGTGTCATTAAATTTACGACTTGTGTAAAGCCAAAGTCAAGCTAAAACTTGAAAGAGGATCAAAACTGTAAACAGAAGAAATTGTGTAGCTAAATTTAAGTAATCTTCATTTACCCATTCCGACCAGCGCCTCATCCATAAGTTCATCATCAGTGATGCAGGGTGAAGCTGAATGAGGCGATGGTGGAATAACTCGTGGCGACGGAGCAGGACTTTTTACAATATGGAGGCTTACCGATGGACTCGGTGGAAAACTTGGTGCTGATGATGCTGACGTCAAAGTTGTTGCTGTTAACATAGGTATTGAGGGGGGAATCGCTACCGTCTGTGAAGAAGATGAAGGTGGTGGAGGTGGAGGAGGTGGTGGCGGCGGAGGTGGTGGAGGTGGCGGAGGCGGCGGTGTATTCCTTCTCAAAAGTGCTCTTTCTGAGACCAAAGACATAGAGCTCTTGTGTGCATCCTTAGGCGTGGAAAAATCCAACAAAGTCACCGCTGCTTCTTTTGTGGAACTTGTCGTCCCCGTGATTGCAGAAATTGTCGTTGTAGGACCGCTTAACACCAGATTCGAAACTTGAAAGGGCTGCTGAGACTCCTTATCATCCCCGCATTTCGTGTACTTATTCATCGAAGCGTCTAAAGGCTTCGTGCTCAAATTTAAACTTTCTGAACTGCTTCCAACATTAACGCTATCGCAAACGCTCATTCCTCCACTCGAAACTCCATAGCCTTGTTTTCCTGGTACTGATTGTGAGTCGTTAATTTTTGGAAGCGAAACGATAACGACACCTGAATCATCTTTAGTGTTATCAGAAATAGCAGAGCTGTTCAGAAAGGGCCGATTGATCAATTCAGATTTTGATTGATTGTCATCAGACTGCATTGAGAGATTCGTGGGCACATCAGTGTCATGGGAATCTTGTTGTGAGAGTAGAAGACTTGAACTGGAACTAGTACCAAAATTTACAGGTGTGTTCATAGACTCCTCTGATTTAGTGTTAGACATGTTTGCAATAGGGTTTGAACTTAGTTGTGATGTCCTGCTCATTTGATCAGAAACTTTGTTGTCTATTCCAGACTTGGAAATAGATTCAGATATTTGGGACAGCTTCTCGGAGGCTGAGGATCTCTTATCAGCCGAATCGGCGTTCACCCTGGCAGAGAGTTTCGGAATTTGGAAGTTAGTATCCAGCTGCTTCATCAAACCCTCGACAGCAAGGAGTTGAGGTGGAATGGCAGAAAGATTTTGAAGACTCGACATGGATGCGTGAGCAAGGAGTTTAAAGGCTCTTTCCGACTCGCATTCCTCTCGGAGGGAAGAAGGGCTCGACTTCCGGATGTCTGTGCCTTTTGAGCTGAATATGCTTTTCTCACTGGACTTTGGAAATCTTAATTTGTCTCGAGAGCGACTCAGGTCAGTCGCTCCGGAACTTGAAGTCTTTGGAGAACCAGTATTGGAAGAAGAAGAGGAAGACTTCATTGATGGACCTTTGTTCAAGGAACCACTGGAAGTTAGGTTCGAACCAGAGCTGGATTTCATTAGACCGGGAAATTTCTGACTGCCAGTAAGCATCTTGTTACCACTTCCTGAACCACAGGTCATGGTGGAAGAGGCATGCACTTTTGGAGAAGTTTGGGCTGGTTTCTTGGAAGCTGGTCCAGAACTAACACCTGGCTTTAAACCTGTATGAGTTTTAGGGGATCCGTTTCCTGAACTACCACACGAAGACGAAGTGGACATCTTCGAGTCTTTCGTTCGGGTTTTATTGATCGTGATCTTCATCCCATCCGAGCTATGCTTAACCATGTACTCTGCTGGATTTTTTGAATCCATCGGATTCTTATTCATACTTTTCCCTTCTACACTTACTTTGTTCGAGGTCATTCCTCTTTCCTTTTGTCCAGAGGACCCACTAGAGGATCCACTTGTCCCTGATACTTTAGAACTGCCATTAGCACCATCATCGGTACAATGCTGGGCATTTTTTAACTTGTCGATTACTGCACTGAGCGAACCTTTACGATTCCTCGCTTGCTGTTGAGCAGTTGCAGATTTATTAAGTTCTGAAGGTGGCGTTGTGCTTCCGCAGCCAGAACTGCCGCTCTGTGTTGACTGTTGACCGGAATCTCCAGTCGAAAGCGACTCTAGTTGCTTTGGTTTCCCGCAGGATTTCGATTTCGGACTTTGGTGGCCAGAAGAACTGCTGAAGGCTAAGGAAGCTTTTCTGTCTTTTTCGCGAGAAGAGTCTTTGCTGGAAGAGGAAGATGAAGATTTACACTTTGACGGAGTGCCTCCATCACTTTTCCCACTTGATGGTGAACTGGCTGCTGATTTTAAAGCCGACATGCTTGGTTTTCCGGCACTTCCCGAGCTTCCGTGTTTCGGCGAAGATGTTCCGTGCTTAGGACTCACACTTGCTGGCATTACTGACATATGTTTCGGACTACTATAAACTGGTGAATGTTTCGGACTTTGGACCGGTTTACTCGAAGTTTGCTTTAAGGTCGGGCTAGATTTCCCGACGAGGGCTAAAGGGCTGGTGTGCGTGGGGGAGGGACTAAATTTTCTCAAAGTAGTAGCTGGAGAAGATGGTCTAGAAGAACTGAGTGAACCGGGCGGGGATTCTGTTGGTTTGATGCTTACCGAGACGGGCTTCGAGAGAGCGTCCTGTTGTTGTTTCGGTGGGTACTTGTCAGGTGGACCCATTGGACCCTCTTCTCGTTTTCTTTTTTTCTTTTTCTCCAGCTTACTTTTCCCATCGTCGGTACCTGACCGGTTTTTTGAACTCTTTCTTTCCCTTCGCTCATCCATCGCAGCTTTGGATGTTGGACCTACAATCGGTGTGATCGTAATCGAACTCGGAAGACTCGCTTGCGGTGTAGATGTTATGGGTATAATCTCAATACCAGGCCTTCGCTCGAGTCCCATTCCTGTGAGTACGGAGCTGTAATTAGTACTCGTTCCCATTCCACTACTAGAAATTGGAGTAATGCTAACAGAGGGAGGTACTAAACTTTTACTCTCTTCGAAGGAACTAGTCGGACTCTTTTTCTCTTCCCGCTTTTTTGACTTTCGTTCCTTTTTCAAGAGCTCTTCCATGTTTTGTACCTCGTGAACTTCCATAACCTCGTTCTCGGTTTCCATGTCGTAATCAGAGCTCTTGTCGGTACCTAGGATATCAGAGGCATCAATGTTCGAAAGCTCAATTCCACTTCCTAAGTTAATAGCAGAAGTTGGTGTAGGAGTTCTTGCTTCATTAGTGTTATCTCTACTACCCGTTGGTGTACCAAGTGGCGTGGAATCTGAACTAGAACTTTCAAGCAATATTTCCCCAGAATCCTCGGTTTTCCTTTTAGGACTTCTCCAGGAACCATCAGCTGCTTTCCTCTTCCGAGATTTTTTTGATCTTTCACTAGAGAGATTAGAGACACTAGAAGACATCTTTGCTTGACCAAGGAGTGCTCCCAGCTGTAAAGGGTTCAACATAGCAGTAGTGCTTGTATCGGATTGGCCGGAAAAAGACGGAAAACCGATACTACTCTCCGTTCCGGCATCTAAAAAAGACTGCTGCTGTTGATTTTGTTGTGATTGCTGTTGTTGCTGAGACATCTGCTGCCTCCCAATTGATGTTCCCGAACCGTTGATCGTTCCGGGTTCTTGTTTAATTTGCACATCCTCACTTCCAAAGTCAGGTATACCAGGTCCATTGTGACCATTTTGATCCCTTCCTGTTCCAAGGTTTATATTATAATTCCCGTTACCACCCCCAGTTATATTGGTACCTATAGAACTTCTACCTTCCCAAATTTTAATTAGAGTTCTCATTGTCAGCGGAATGCTGAGGCATCGTTGTAAAACTCTCCCAGCAACTTCTGATGTTTGTTCGGTGTTTGCGATACTAACTCCGTAAAGTTTACACTTCAGAGCGGATATGTCCGTTAGATCTAATAACGCGGTTGCCATAGTTTCTTCAAAAGGATGCTCCAAACTCACGGATACAGATTGCCACGATAGTGCGCTTACTTCAAATATGGTAGTATGTTCTGGATCCTGACGCGCTATAGATCTTACGCAACTTGAAATAAGAGTGTTGAACAGTGCCTGTTGCCGAAGATATACCAGAATTTGTGGCACATGAGCTGGATGAGTGAATGGGATGCTACCAACTAAAACGCCTTCCATGTCTTTATTCTCAGTCATAAAGTAACAGTGGTGTTGGTCCGGTAAGGACTGAAATGTAAAAAGTGTATGAGTAACAGTAAATTAACTAAAATAACTTCAAATTTTATTATTTATATACTACTTACAACATATAAACCACGGTTGTTTTGGCAATCCAACTGCCCGTTACTCGTGTGCTGAACAATCATGCTTAAAAGAGGATGAGGAGCCGAAACGTCTCCACATTCAAGTTCCGTAACTTTTTGGATTTTTTGTAGTAACTCTAAACACATTGGCATCTTTTTAGCCAACTTAAGAACGAAGCAAGCTGGTAGTAACGACGAATTCGTATTGGTTAGAACAGCATACGAAGGTGTGCTGTAAATAATACAAAATTTATTAATTTTGCTTCCATTGGAATCAAAATTTCCTTGTAAAACATACCTTTTCCCACTAGAACTTCGGCTAACGGTGATGATGTTTGAAGTTGGTAGCTTATGAGTCGTGGATCCTTCCAAACAAACGGTTACAGAATGACCAATTTTTCTAGAAATGACTACATCTAAGCTTAACGTTTCACAACTACGATTTTTCTGGTCAATTAAATCATAAGGCGACACGAAATACGTAAGTTTCATGGCGTGGCCTCCCCTTCTTCTTTCCAGAATACCTAAATTAATCATAAACAATTTGTATTTACTTAAAAAAAAATATTCACAAGAAAATGAATATTATATAATAAAAGTAACTGACCAACGGGACTTTTGTGTACAAGATTGAAAGGCTCCTTCATGAAAGTTTGTAACTGAGCAAGAACACCCAAATCTGCTTCAAGCGATTGTAATGCGCTAAATGCTTTACATTTAACTTTCTTATCAGCATTTAATTGATAGATTGAAGCAAGTCCCTCCAACTGCGTTGTGAAGTCGACAAAGTCCCCTCTAGATAAACAGGCGACGAGCTCTTCACAATTCTGAAAGTGATCAATTACATTAAATTCTATATACAATTAACAAATATTTATGAAATTTAATTATTTCTGATAAAAGAATGAACTGAATTACAAACCTGTGTCTCATTCTTTCCTTCGTGATGAATTTTTACATTTTTAACAGCACCACTAGGCTCCAATATTACTTCTAAGTAAAACATATCTGAAGATATGAATAATTCAGTGTTTTGCTGCCCAGGCATCATGAATTTTAAACTGTAAACAATAATTAGGTTTAATTTGAGCGGATTACTTAAATTCTCTGTATTAAATATAACATCGAACAATTAAGCTAAAGTTATCTTACCCTAATTGCCTCGTGAGACTTTCCAAACGTTCAATCATAGATTGGAGAGAAGTTACTTTTATGGAATGTTGCAAAGTATCTAAACATTTCTGAAGTTGTATTTTCTCAACGCTATCAATGGCAAATCTTTTTTCCTGTAAAAGATTTTCATTTATATATATATGAAATAAATTGTAGGTATTATAAATGAATTAAATCGAGGGGTTTTAAATTAGACAATGTATAATACATATAATAATTTAGATGCTCTTAACAACTCACCAGTATAGTACTTCTCAAACTTTTGGCAGTTTCAACAAGTGACTTGAAAGTTGTCGCCTTGGAACGCAATTTTTCCATTAATAACTCCATTTGCCATTCTGTACCTTTATCTGTACTTCTAGCAGTAACTGCCCCATTTTGCTGCCCAACTGTAAAGTAAACATTAAGTAACATTCGTTTAAAATCATAAAATCAAACAGGGTATAATTTATTTGATGAAATTTTTGAGTGATTAATAATTTTTATATAAATAACGTCATGCAGATAAATTTTTAAAATTTTCGCTATTGACTAAGAATTTTTCTCTATAATATTACCAAAGAAAATTAATAAATAAATAATGGAAAATGTTTTTAATAATTTCTCATTCTCATGGAAAAGATAGGCGTGAAAGCTAGACATGGTGATAAAAATAATTGCCAGGATAAAACATCTGGGTAAGAAATTAAACTCACCTATGGGCACAGGGGCGTTTGCTGTATCCATGTAACCGTTTATAGGTAACGTGGTAGTCATAATACACTAAAAAATCTGCTTTATTTCACAACACGAAGAAGTAATCATTTACATTATGACACTTTTTTGCAAACGGAAACTTGAATTTCCGAATAATTCGCAGCGAGTAGTTCGCGCAAACTAAATTGACCTCCCTAACCTCCACGCATCACATTATTGCAAACCTATGCAAATTTAGTGGAGTTGATAAAAAAACGTCGAATTAAGTTTACTTTCAATCCTAAAATTACATACTCGTATTGAAGCAGTTAACACCTCGATGCCACTCGATGCGTCCATTTTACTTTTGACCAGCCATATTGAAGTACAAAAGAGAGTTTTGAGGGTTTTGAGTGTACCCATAGTGTACCAAATAAATACCTACTATACAAAAGTCGGTATAGTAGTTTTTCTTGTATGTTGCTCATATGGTTTCCTGAAGCAAAGACATTATTCCTGAAGTCCTTTAAAGTCTAAACCAGATCTAAACTCTAAAGCAAAGACAGCAAAGATAATGTCTTTGTCTAAAGTTTCAACATACATCGATTACCGAC
>JAUEJJ010000042.1:5823637-5835188 GCA_032164275.1 Synergus coniferae
ACTTCGCGAAAAAATATGCTCATTTTTCGTGAAGTCCATGGACAGGACTTTGGTCTCCTGGTGTCTATTCTCCATGACGGATCATTTAAAATTCGGAAAATTTCTGTCTGTGATCTTGAAGAACTAATTAGCGATTACTGTAATCAGCAGCAGAGTATAAGTTCGAATCTGTTTTTGTTACAGGCGGAGTTCACATGTCAGCATCTCGAGGTTCTCCTCCTGGTGGCTCGTCAGTGGGCGGTGGTCAAGGTGGAGGCTTGGGATCAGGTCTAAATTGTGGCCAAGGCTCTCCGGGAGCGACTTCCGGTAGCGGAGGTGGTGCTGGAAGTGCTGTTTCGTGTGTGGTGTCCGAAGGGAATGGTGTCGAAGCCTCAGATTGGAGAGGAGCTCACAGCATCGCGGCGCTAAGGCGTCGAGCTTCCGACGCTTCCCAGCAATACAGCCCGCAACCACCTCCACCAGGTCCACCCCAATATGCTCATGATTTGGAATACAGTTCGGTCTATTGAGGGTGCAAACATCCTTTCCACGCGTCATCGAAAACTGATGATAAAAACTTGGTATGCCATCTATGTTTCTATAAAAATGGTGACTACCTTTTGCATCAAGTGAAATTTTTCTCTCGGTTATCTTGTGACACCCTTGAATTAACTTTCATATGTTACGCTCAGTGAGAGATGGGTCATTAAACGTATGAGTTTGATACAAGATTAATTTTAATTGACAGAACAATGACCGATTAGACTTTGTTGCTTTAGTACCTGATAAAACAAACTTTACAATAATATCGACATTTTTCGGCAAATCTTGAAAGAAAGAAGAGCAAAAGTTGGCACAAGTCTGAGGGTGGTAAAGTTTCTGAATGTGGGATGAGGTCTGCAAGGATTAGAGAACTTGGAGTTTTACTAATGGAAGGTGATGTGATATGCCGCATTAATTGAATGATTAATTATTGTTTCAATGATAATTATCCTTGAAGTTATCATATTTGTTTTAATATGATAAGAAATTCCTCAGTATTTGAAACTTTTTTACAATTTAGAGGATTTTAAATTCCACACTCTTAGAATTTTTAGAATTGTGTCAACTTTGTTCTTATTTAATCATCGGTAGGTCTAATAAATAGAAAAATGTTTATTCGACTGTTTCGATACAATTTCTGTCAATGAAAGAAATTTAACTTAAAGTTAAATAATATTTTAAACTTTTGGGTTTGTTATCTTTTAGAACTCTTATCTTAATCCTGTTTCGATTTGTAAAAAACTGACAAACTCAGTGAAAGGGCCGAAAAATGAGAACGATATAAAAAATTGATTAACACTAAAAAAAATCTAAACTTTTTTCTAAATGCATCTCGTATCACGAGAAGGGTTGTGCAATTTAAAAAAAATAATAAGTTACAGCGTCTAAGCGACAAAATTCAATAATAATACATGTTCCATAAATATACGAGCCGTAATCGTCTCTTGTCCTTGAGACGTAACGAAAAGTATACGACAGTTACCTATGTAAGTACTATACGTGGCATTGTAAATATAGTCAAAAGTAGACGTAATTCATAACGTAATTACTGCAGTTGAATCTTTAAAAGGATTCAATGTATTTTTAATTATAGTCGATCATGACGAAAGTCAGAACAGTAGTTGCACTGTAAATTGACTGAATGGTATATCCTTGAAAATACATTTTACAAAGGGTATTTAAAAGTTTGGTCTATAAAAAAATACATTATACAATTATGTGTAACCACGACTGGAGTTGTTTTTAAATATGAAAATATAATATTTACAATAATCATGGTTTAGGTAACTACAACAATCGTGGTTACCTATATTTCTTCCAAAAATGTTTTTCTCCCACAAAATACTCTTCAAAATATATTCAAAATATATTTCCTAAAGAAATATTTTCCTAAAGGAAAATTTTTCCTTAAAATTGTTTTCCTTTAGGAAAAGGAATTTTTCCTACAGGAAAACAATAAAATCCTCGTGGGTGAAAAATGCAAGTGTTTACTTCAATTTAATTGATATTATTCAAAAGAATATAATTATTGTAGATCAGGCATTCAAATCTTTTTCAGTACAACGAATCTTACGTTTCAATTTCATTTTCGAAATTTTAACTAAAATTCATGATATTTTGAAATTACATGAAGATCAATGCATAAGACTACTGATAATGTAAGTATAGATTGTTCTGTTGTTGTCAATGAGGTATAATAAATTTTGTAAATAAAGTATACGTCTATAGTTGTGTAATAAGTATATTACTAAATATAACGATATGATGTAATAATATTAATAATAATATCGATAACGTAAATGCTGTTTGCATACACGAGTATACTTGGACATTGTGATATTTTGGGACGAGCTATTGTCTCCTTCTGCATCTTTTATCAGTGAGCATCCCGATATGATAATGCAAATTAAACGTGAAGCGCGAAAAGTGCGCGCTCTGTCGATGAATGATGTGACGAGAAGTCGATTATTCTAGGTACGAATTTATCGTAAAACTAATTATTTATAAGTAACGATACCACATGAATTAGCTCTAGGCCAATATCGATGTACTATTACAAACGTATACGATTTATAATGTACAAAACTTAGGTGCCGGACGAATTGTTTTAGGACGACGCATCACGTTGTGGACGGCTTGAAGTTGAGGAATTTACACTTGAATAGATAAAAGAAAATGTAATAATTAATGATGTATTTAGCGTTTCTATGAAACTTGCCCAATGCTGCTAATTTTAATCTGAAGCTAAATTCACGTTTATTCCTTTTTTTTTTATATATACCTTTTTTTTTTAAATGCAGAATTCAAAATTTTACTACTAAAAAATAATGCGTTTCTGTTTTTTGTACAAAGTAACGCATTATTTTAAACTTACATGTACATAAATGGTACATGTCTATAAATGGCATACTTTAAGGGCCATTTAATGTTGGTCTCTAAGTAACGTTCGATTATTTATTATCTAGGGACCAATTTCGAAGGGTCCTTAATGAGTTGTCATTCTCATGACTGCAATTGAACTCAAATCAATTTAAATTAATGAATACATACGAATTAATGCAATTGAATTAAAAGTAAATTCATGTTAATTTTGGAACGGGTGTACAACGGAATTCAGTATTACAGATTGGATTTTTTAACGTCATTAAAAATTTTCATGATTTTTTAAAAATTACTATTAGATATAATATATTAGATATAATTTGAATAAATAGCGAAAATATTAAGACCGATACCTAACAATAGCAACTCTGGAAAAAATTTGAAAAAATTAACAGCATTGGAAGCAACCGCTTCGCAGCAAAAAATCTGATGAATATGAATAGAATCACATCAGGAAATTGTATAATATATTATTCATGAAATTGAAAATACCTTTAATATTGATTTATTTATATGTACAATTATATATTTAAATCTTTGGACATATAAAAAAACACGTGACAGCATTTGCTGGTTTAAAATGTAACATTATTTACAGCATTGATACAATTTTCTAGTTTTAGAATGTCGAGCTTAGTTCTATATTCCTGGTTGTGATTCTAAATAAAAATATTGTCACTTCTTTGATATGTATTTAATACACTGTATAATCGCCCAAACTATCCATCGATAAAAGAACGCATTCGCCTGTTTACTCTTGCGATATCGAGTAATACAAGATTATTTTTTGAATTTAAAAAATGCCTCTGAAGTCTTATGTTTGCTTTAAATGGAGATTTTCAAGAAAATTATATCTAGCAAAGCCTTAGCTAGACTGTTTCGTTTCCGGAAATCATTGATTTTAGGTATTCTTGTGTTTAAAATTATAGCACGCAGATTGATAACAGAGATCGATTGCTTTAGCAAAGTTTAAATTAAAAATAAAAGATTTATCATTTTTATCGTTGTATAGTTGTGTATAGAAGTCAACTAAGTGTGTAAAATAAATCATTATTAAAATATTGGCATTATTGGATTTTTAAAATAATTCCTATATTCCAAATTTGTTTGTTTTTTTTTTTTCTAAAAACATTTATCTAGATTTCAGGTCCTGTAAATTGCATGCCAAATTAAAGAATTAGATTTTTCATTAGTGATGTCTCGCCAGAATATACTAAACGCCTCCATAATAGTTAGAACGTCTGACATTTTAACAGTGCATTAAGTCATATAATGAGGCAATAACCGATTCATTTAACATCATTTCACATTACTTATCCTCACCATAAGTTATGCAAACACTCATTCATTACCGTTCTTGTAAGTTCCTCTTCTCGTTTGTCGTATAGTGAAATTTTTACTAAGGATGTTCAATTGCTCTTAATTGCTATTAACTTCCCTTCTTTTAATGAAATAGGTACAAATCCATATTTCTTCCTTCCTCAAAATTATGCACAAAAAGTGGATTTCATCACTATTCAATATTTTTAAGCAAAATGAAGTATTGTAAATGAAATTTGTTTCTGGAGGCAGAATGCTGTGACAGTAATACAAACACTTACTTTTATTCAAAATATACACGTTTCATATATTTTTTATACGTTTACAAGTTCATGCTGCTGCATAGTTAACGTTACAATACATTTATTTACACTAAAATCTTTCAATTCAGTAAACATGATTCAATCAATTCCCACTACAGATGATATAATTACAGAAGCTTACTATTCAGATGAATTATTTTTATTTAACTTTTATCTGTGAAATTCTACTCGAAACCGCAAATAAAATCTTACTTTTCAAATATAAATTTGCGTACGTTTCAAGCAGAATATTTTAATTATTTTCTTTCAGATAATAATATTCGATAAAAACTGTTAAACAAAAGTAAAAAATCCAATAATAATGTATAATGTTTATTTAAATAGAATGGAATCTTAAACTAACGATTTATTGAGTTTTCTATTTCACATTTGTAAAATATGCTCAGTTTTCAAAAATTCAATCATATCAATAATTCAGGTACGATGCAGATTTTCCGTTTTTCTAAATACATTGCTGAAAGAAAACAAATCAGTTTATAATTATATTGTATTGTATTATTTTTTACTTTCTTTTAAGAGAAGTAAATTATTTTCTATAAAACCGCAGCAATTAATTTTACATCTAGATAGCAGTATAGTAACACATCTTTTCATTTCACTTTTTTTTTTCTTAGCTTATAGAATTTCAAACTGGAGACTGTTTTATAAAGGCTTTAGTGCGCTGCCATGTATCAAGCTCATTTTTTAACTATTAATACTGAATTGATGAAAAATACTTTTTTATTTTTATACATGCACTAAAAAATATCCCCGATTCAATTAACTTTCTTCTCATACGAAAAAACCGTAATTGATTTAATTCCATTATAAATGAATAAATTAAGTATTTTTTACTTCAATCATAATATAATTAACTGAATGAGTTTAGTTCCAACAGCAGAGGATTAATTAAAACACTGACTTCTTTTCCAGCATTCTACATTGATAATAGCACAACATTTATAGATTTAATTGATTTAAAATTTAATTTCTGCAGACTTCGAAATTAATCTCGAATATTGAAAAATTATGATGTACATTTTTTCTTAAATTTTAATAATATTTGTAGACATCTATTTTTTTAATAATAAAAATACACTTATAGATTATCTTCACTAACGTCTCGCATAAGATTCTTTGTTAATATAAATTCTATTTTCTGCATGAATTTTATAGAGATAGATTTTTAAAATTTCATATAAAGTTACATAAAAAAGATGCGAAGGATTATATTTCAAAAACTTGCACTGTGTTGAATAAAATAAAAAATTGTGAGCAGTAGAGTAAGAGCACCAATTGTTGGCACTTCACCGCGCATTTTTTATCTTTTACTTTTTTTGAAAGGTCAAAAAACTGGATTTTGTGAAAAACAAAATTTAATATTTTGACCAATTCACACCAAAAGACAAAGTTCTAAATATTTTATGTTTAAAACTGTCTTGAAAGTGATATGTTCTTTTAAACTTGTTATAAAAAGTGTTATAAATTTGTTTGTTATAAATAAAATAAAGATTTTTTATAAAAAAAAAGTTATTAATTTTTTTCCAAGCAAAACTTTGTCTTCTGAAGCAAGTTAAAGTCAAAATATTTATTAAATTTTGGTTTTCATAAAATCTAGTTTTTTCACTTTCTTTTAGAACCAGTAAATGATACAACTTTTTTTATAAGGGAATAAAAGATGCGCCATATAATGTCGTAAAAAAAACATAATAAAAATTGTTGAAATTATTTTTAGCCATCTAATTATAGTCTATAGGGTATGTTTCTCTTATTGCCTAATGTTTTTTTTAGCAAATTCCAGTAGAAACTTAAAAGGAATATGTTATTCAATGAAAACTTTTATATCTGATGTGAGTTGCAAATGATTACATCAATTGCAATTTCTTTCTTAGATTTCTTTACATGCATTATACTAATTTTGCCAATGTCAAATTAACATTCAGACTTTTTTCTTAAACTAATGTTAATTGTTTATGTTATAATAAAATTGTCAGTCAGACGTGGCTCAATTTGATATTATGGCATGTAAGATATGTAAGAAATGATTATTACAAGATGTTGTTGAATTGAATAAGAATGATTTAAAAAACGATTTAAAATGACTTAAAATGATTTAAATTAATTTAAATTATGATGGTCATGATTGTAAATTATGTAACTTTCTCCATTTCTTGCTTAATAATTTTCATTTCTCAATTTTCATTTTTTCTAAATTCACAATACCTGTCATTGCTGACGTTTTAAATTTCGCTAAAAATGGCTATGACAGGCACTATATATTTGAAAAGTAGAAAATGGAGAATGAAAAATATTACTTAATTGAACCCTTGTGGAATTAAACGTTAGGTCTAAATCTCAATTTAGTGCCATTAAATAATTTTAGTCAAACTATCTTCCGGATGTTGTTCATCTTCTGATGTTTCAGGTTCTGTGCTCAATTTGCTAAAATCCTTTGTATTCGGCCTCTTTTCAAAAAATTTAAATTTCCTTCCTGCCTTGTTTTCCAGCAAACTAGATAGTTTAAAATTTTCTTTCTTTCCTATGTCCCACTCCATTCTTCTGCGAGACGTTAATAAACACCCTGCAGGAAATATATATAATTTTGATCAGTTTTTATACATATAAAAAAGATAGGAATAAATTAAATAATAAAACGAAAAATCATCATGAAAAGTATATATTGTATGAAAAGAAAGTAAAAATGTACAATGAAATAAAAATAAGCTGAAATCTGTGCTACCAGAAACTACATGTTGTACAATTAAATATCTCACTATGTACATTAAAAATACTTGACAAATACAAACCATACATTTCAAAAGAATATGTACAAAATTTACAAGTAATACAATTTACAAGCAGTCTATAAGATAATGCGGAAGGAATGTTAAAGTTGAATACACCTGTCAATTGAAAAGACAAAAGCAACATTATACATATTAAACAATAAATATCAAATAATTTCTATTAAGTTTAGAATGACAAATTATCGTCTTTGGCAATATCAACTAAGCACACACAATTAAATTTACTAAGTATATTAAAATTTTACAAATGGTTCAAGAATAATAAATATGTATAGAATAAACATAAAATGACAGAAAATTAAAATAAAAACAGGCAAAATTAAATTTCATAAATACTTAACATCTATACACAAGTGTTTTAAATAGAATACGAAATTAGATATAATAATTTATATTAAAAATAAAAAGCTATTTGACTCTAACTCATACTACAAATAATTTAGCTAAATACGGGTAACTTAGAGTCAAATATGAAACCTGACAGTCACCGGTTTCTGAAATTCAAAAAAACACTGAATTTCATGTTCATGCCTTCTACAAATTAAAAAAATCTAGAGACTCAGACATTCATTCATCATCATTCTCTTGCATTAATTTACTAAATTCGATAGTCTCATTTTCGTAGCGGAATAATCTACCTCGTTTTCGACATCTTGAAACAACTGCTGCTAATATTAAGCAGAGTACAATTAGAACGATCATAGAAACGACGAGAGAAAGGGCTAAGGAACTTGAAGTTGACTTTGCAGATGTTTTATTTATACCAACATCTGATAAAGGTGCAGTTTTATAATCAGGATTTGAATTCCCTGATGTTTTTGAAACAGAAGATAAAGGTTGTTGTGCTGAACTATTTCTACCTGAAAGAGAGAATAATGTAAGATTACAAAAATACCAAATGAAAAAGCTACCAAAAGTATCCTAAAGTCTCACTAGAAGCTTCGTTTTAGGAGACTTACAAAGTTACAAACTTCCAATAAAACTGAATTCCCGGTACTCATTTTTCAAAGAATACTTTTAATTGCAATTTCAATCTCGACATTATTGTTGCTAATAATAAAAAGGAAACAAATATTTAAGATTTCATTAACTGTAAGGATTCCATGCCTTACAAAAACTATTCATATCATACGTTTTTTTAATTGTTGAAACATTTTCGAAATTTGAATGCATGCTTTTAACATCACCTTAAACGATTTTTATCTGTCTGACATGGAATTTCCCTTTCAGAAACTGCAAAAGTTTTTCAGTCAATTTCAATTATATTTACAAAAGAAAAATAGAATTTGGAATCAACATCTAATATAAACAAAAAGACTACAAGCGCAACAAAACTGTTTCAAATAATAAAAATGAAACTGAAAATTTAAGTAGTAGTAAATTTTTACAATGTGTCACTACTCCTAGGAGCCTTTTTGGAGTCTTTGGGAAGCCTCTTCATTTTACTTTGGCTTATACAGCATACATTTTTATCAGCCATTTACATATATCGAAATCGACAATTTTTTGGTTTGCACATATCTTAAAAGACGATTGCAGGTCGTTTCCTTTTATATTTGGGAAGGATGTCTCTGTTGAGTTGAGTTTTGTTTAAGAAACGAGAAAACATTATGATGTTTTCACAAGGATCTTTGTACAAATGTAAAAATGTTACCATACCTTGAATAAATCTGCAAACTCTGTGTGAATCCAGTTCAACTACATAAATTTCACGACCATCAGGTGTCACAGCAATATCATGAGGTCGAGCCATATCTCCATTAGGAGCAAATTGTGATATTATCTTATCAGTATTGATATCCAATATGAACCCTCGAACATGTGTTAACATATCAACTGGCTCAGGCCCATTGATTAAGTATAATTTCTCCTTTGCATAAGCAATGCTATAGATTTTTGTTCCCATAATTCTGTCTTTGTACTCTTTATGGAATGTTCCATTTTCTGCATAGAAACACAAAACCCTCCCATGTTCTCTATCTGCCACAAAAAGGTACCCCAAGTCTTCTGCCAGTGCCAAAGCATGAGGCACAAAAAGTGAAGTTGGTGGAGGATCTTCAACAGATTTATCTGGAAAATATCATGATGTATTTAAGACGAGGTAAAATTAGTTTGAGATGTAAAAAACATCAAAGTACCTTGTATTTTCCAACTTCTACCCCAAGATAAAATCCGCTCTCCCTTAGCATTGAACTTAATAATTCTAGAATTACAATATCCATCGCTGACAAAGAAGTCTCCATTTTTCATTACAGCAACTGCAGTGGGTTTGCAAAATGTTTCTTTATCATTTCCAGGTACGAAAGCTTTTCCCAATATCAGACTCGGTTTGAGAATACTATTTTTAAACAAATCCTCATTGTTTTTTAATCGGCCAAGACCGATATCAAAACTAGAATCTTGCATCAAAAGTTCTTTGTTTTTCTCTATGTCCTTAGCATCGAATTTAAATACTTGATGCATAGCTACATCCGTGATCCAGTAATTTCCTAAATGGTCGATTGTCAGACCATGAGGCAAGTAAAACATGTTTTTACCCCAATTAAGAATTGGGTTTCCTGCCTTGTCCAGCAAAATGATGGTGTTTTGCTTTATGGGACCATTATTAATGAAATTGAACCTTTCTTCATCGTCGAAAGACCCAACGCTCCAGACTTGTGTTCCTCTATGGAAAACAGCAACATTGCCTTCAGGGTCTATTGACACTGCAGAGACTTGTCCCAATTGCAAGTTTGATGCCCACTTGGAATCCCACACAATGTCTGAATAAAGCATAATTTATTGTATAAATTATAATAATAATTAATCTTATTCTATTGTAATTTTTCGTTCAGTAATCGCTTTTTTTAATTGCATATTTTATGTAATTCTACATAGTTTTATATAATAAGAAACCTACTTGGATCTAAATCTTCTTGTGGATTTGACAAAGTTCTTGTCGAGAAGGTATTCAAACCTCCTGAATAGCTATTCCTTTGCGGCATTGAATCCCATAATGGAGCTATTGGTCCTCTTTCATTTTCATTTTCATTTTCATTTTCATTTTCATTTTCATCAACGTACTCCACGTACTCATCCTTATCAAATAAAGCATCTGATATGTGATTTGAAGCTCGCTGCAAAGAATTTAAAAATCTCAACTTCATTATAATTTTCATGCTAGAAAGAGTGAATGTAAATTTACGAAATTGCAGATCTGGAAGAAAAATGTTCCATTTTCCCTTTTTAGCTAGAATTTTTATATCATGGAAAATGATAAATAATCGTATAATTTCGTGTTGCAATATCTACTGCAATTGACTACATTAGTTTAAGAAATTTCTAATTATAATTTAAAACATTTTTAAACTTTTTTTTTTTTTGGTAAAATTAACTTAATTCGAAAAACTGAAGTTCAAAATATATTTAAAATCTATGTAATGCTGGCATTAATATTTATAAATTATAAAGTGATATTAATACTTTATATTAATTTAATTATATTTAATTATATTAAATTTTTGTGAATAAAAATGTCCTTTGTAAGGTATAAATTGGCCAGAAGTTCTTGAATAAGGGAGGAAACGAGATAAATGACACCTACGCAAACAAAAGCAGAACAGACGTCAAATAAGGAAAAGTGCGCGAGAACGCATGATCAATATGTTTCACCCCATCAGAATTGTACCTTATTTTCTGCAACTACAATATTTTCTAAGCAAGATATGAAATGATTTACCTTGAAATATCGTTCTTGTGGATAGCGAGCATGGATTTTAGTAATAATAAAAAGGAAAATTAAAAAATAATAGAAAGCATGAGATCTGTGCGTCATGCTTGCCAAAAAGATTTATTGGATTATTTTGTATGTATTACTGTCGGTACAACATGCCATTGACACTTGGATTTTCACTTTTTAAAATTTAATTTATTTATTCGAAATACTCTGCGGCAATTAAATAAAGAATTCTGATTTTTACATGAAAAGAATTATCAAATTTTTATATTTTTCTAGATACGCGTAGACTTGTCCGATCTTATGTTATATTATGTTTAATACTGCACTTTTAGACTTGATCAATTTATTTTTTAGAAGAGTTCTTGCCGCCAATTCATAATGATTAATTTACGTATTCAATATTACGTTTTATTGATGTTAAAAATATTTATTTTCCGGAGCACAAGTGTCTACGTGTCAGGCATTCTTGAAGTAACGCGGAACTATTTTATCGGTATAAC
>JAUEJJ010000042.1:5959771-5971854 GCA_032164275.1 Synergus coniferae
TACGAATTTCAAGAAGTTTAGGGGAATTTTACGGGATTTTCACGAATTTTAACCGATTTCAAAAGAGTTTTATGACTGTTAAACTATTATAGAATTTGGAGGATTCTAATGTTTGTCCGAGAATTTTATTGAGGGATTCCAAACGATTTTTATCATTTTTAAAAGATTTCGTAGAATTTAAAAAGATTTCGAAGGCTGTGAAATTTTACGGATATCAAGCGATTTTTCTGATTTTATTTAAATTTTGTGAAAACTTTAAGGATTTTATAGAATTTTATAAAATTCGTAATAACTTTATGGGACTTCAAGGGGTTTTTCAGGCTTTTCAAAAGATTTTTTAGTATTTTTAAAGGATTTCATTTAATTTTATAAGATTTCTAATAATTAGAACGGATTTTAAATGATAAGAAATTTGATCTCCGTTCGGTAAATTTGCCAAATTTCGATCGATTTCAATCAATCACGAGCATTTCTCGGCTCAACATGCATCACTACTATACATAAGTATTAGGAGTCAGTTCCTGTTTATTTATTTATTATTTATTTACCTTTATCACATTAGAGTTGAGAAATGTATTGATTTTTATTTTACAAACCGTTTGGAAAGTATCTTTATACTTCCTTTACTTTCTCATGAAATAAGAGCAAAAATCAAGGATGATTCTTTTTAAAGACAAACAATTTTTGCCTGCACCCATACATACCAAGAGCAACTAATCGCAATTCTCTTCCTCTCTTGAGCTCAGGTTCCGCGCATTATCACAGTAATCCTATCTGTCTTTTGGATCGCCTGATCGAGGCCGGTGACCATTATAATAATTATTAAAGGAAGTAATTGAGCGAGGAGGTTTACGAGTGGATAACTGGAATGTTTTTGCAATACCTATACTCCAGAGGCACTGAAACTTAAATTGCTCTGAATTCATGCCTTTCATTTTATTTATAGAATCTGTATTTTCTTTAGCAGATCGTAAAGTAAAAAAATGGCTCAGACTACTTCAATCGAGCAAAAATGCGAAACTGAGAGAGATTTCAAAGAATTATTTGAAGGATGAATATTGCAATCATCAAAGGATCAAAATGTGAATGAATCTTCCCGGATGTATGTTAGGACTCATCTTGTTCATCGTCTTAATAATTATTACTAATTATATGGTTCGCAATGGAAAATCATTCTCCGCCGGTGATCACAAGCCACCTATTCATTTTACATGCCAAAGAATTACTGTTTCAATTACACTTTCAAACCGCTTATTAAAAGTTGATTTATGCACTTGGGAATAAAATGAATCTGATTAGTGGGGATTTTCAGTGACAGATTGAAGAAAAAATCCTGATTGGCTGATGAGTAATCGAATAACCTTAAGCACTTTCAATGGCATGGTTTTTTTCTTTCTTTTCGTGTAAATATAGTTTTTGTCTAGAGATTTCATTCTAGAGGTTTCATTTTCTTTTTGCAGTGAGTTAATTGATTGTTTTAGTCTTCACACACCATACAATAAGTCAATGATTCAATAAGCTATTTTTTTAGCCCACGTCACAGAAAATCGTCAATTCCAATAAGTCCAATTCAAAGTTGTTTTTAGACATTCACTGTTACGATTCATTGATGAATTTCTTAATACGAAGATAATAGAACAAACACAAAGTTTTCAGTACTTGCGTAGTTGTATGCCTCACATTATTTTTGTTATTGTGCTTTACACCACGATGGACTAATTATTGTAGAACAAAAACGTGTAACGCGTCATTCGTGTTATTCACTTCTCGATTTATCATATGCCGCCCCATTAAAAAATTACTTTGTTGTTGAATATATACTATGCGAGCGCTTTATTTGAATTTATTTAAAGAGTAACTTCGGGGAAGAAAAGAAAACAAATATTTTCTAAAAATATGTGTCTGTAGTTTGTTTTCTTTTTTCAGTCTTCGGTAGCTCCTTTGAATTCTGGCCTATCAAACGATTTGATGAAATGATGATTCAAGAAAATACTACCAGCGATGAACGAAACTCGATCGGTCTTTAGTAACAGGTCAAGATCATGTTAACATGACGTCTAATCGTTCATTGAGAAAAATGCGTGACTTTGAGTGAAGACTAAAGTCGAAACCAAGAGCAGGGTCTTGTCTCGAGGATCTTTAAAATGGAATTGACGTCATAATTTTCATTGTATCTGACTAAACATTAAATTACTATTCTCAGTGCTAATTTACCTCGAGATTTGAATCAAACTTTATATTAAAATTGCAAATTCTCGGTAAAAAAAGAAACGTGTGTAAAAAGAGTACATTTCCGGAAAGAATAAATAGAGGTTGAAATGTAAGAAGGTCAAGGAAAATGATAAACAAGATACTGAGGGAATGCGGATGAGCAAAAGAGAGTGATAAGTTTAAAATAGAAACGACTGAGCAAATTGTTATGAGAAGAGTGGTTCATTATATCCCGAGGGAAGAGTGGGAGAAAAAGTGTAAAAAATATAATTAGCGTGAAGAGTAAGGCCATAAAATATTTATGCAAACGAATTCTTATGAAATGAATTTAATGGCAGGGAGAATTGATTTATATTTAAAAATATGTATGTTCTCAAAAGCAGATTGAGTTGTTTATAATTAAATTCGGTTCCGAAAAAGAAGATTTGTTTTTCTTTGTAACTCTGTTTAATAAAGTGAACAGATTTAACACCAACCTTTTATTTTAAGGATAAAATTTGTTTTTGTTGCCATTTTCTCAAAATTACTTTTTTTATGTCATTTTTTTTAAATCCTACAGACATTAGCATGGGGAGTTTATTTGTAGAGGAGAACAAATGTGGCTTAAGGCCGCAAACTACGCTATTTTAACACTCATTGGAGTCTTGTGATGTCATCAACGTTAAGAACCAATTTAATCGGTCATTACGAAAACAGCACGAGACTGATAGAAATGAATTTACGGAAACGAAGGGGAAAATCATACTTATACTCGGATGAAAATGACTGAGGCTATAATTAATAATCGTCTTCACCCAGAGATAAGCAAATAGAAATATTCGCATTAGTATAACCAGTATCTTCACTGAAAATAGCCAGTCTTTTTTTACAAGTATCGTTTACGTCCAACGAGTTTTTCCTTATCGAAAAACAGAATTTCCATTCGTAATTCAAAACTATTATGCAAATTATTTTTTGATTGAACCTTGCCATTTGACGTTAGGAATATTAAAAGTTGACTTTATATAAATTGCGCTGAACCCAATTCCCCTCTCGAGAATATTACATTACTCGTATCGTAATATCTCGTCACATATTACGTCGTACGCAAAAATGAACAATTAGCGTTACATAGGGTTCAAAATTACGTATCTCGTTGTTCTATATATTTTTTCGTATTAATTGTTGCTACGTAGAATGCTGACGTTTTCTGTAACATTGAGTTTCTCGAATGATCTATTCTCATACTAGTCTCATCTTTTTGGTATTTTTAAAAATTTTCTCATTTTTCTTACATTTTACGTATGTATTATATTTTTTTCTATTCGACAATAATAATTTATGTTTACCTAATTTTGCTCCATCGAATTTAAACAAGTGCACAAGTGTACTTTTTACCCACTGTGACGACAGTCTTTTGTAAACTTCTGCATTTATAATGAGATGGATTTATCTTTGAATAAAGAAAATTTTCCTAAATGTGAAAGTGAAATATTTGTTTTGTGATGGAAATAGTGTGGAGTACGTCGTTCTCGTAGGCGGGTCTCATTGACGGCAAAACCGGAATGTTCAGATTAGATAAGAGCGTCGTAAAATGGATCTGGTAGTGTCAAGTCAATTATGCACATATGTAAAATGTACATGTGAAACGTAGTATGAATTAGAGGGCAAAAAAATGTCACGCGTATTAATTAAATTTCGTCCGAAACTGGACTTATGCTATTTTCATGACAACCGATTCAATTGAGATGAATTAAGCGATTATTAGTTGGCCGATAGATAGTGCAGACAACTGGACGCATACTCTATCATATCAACCGACTTTTCTACTCTTCATGATCCACATTCTTCTCTCCTCGTCTTTTTTATGTCTTCAGTAAGTTCTCTCTCTCTTTTTCTGACGCGCGACTCCATTTTATGAAATACGTCAACCAATGACCCGACAGTTTGTTCATCTCAGAACAATTTATTGAGGCATTCGCGTGCCTCTTCTCAGAACTCATGTAAGACAAAAGAGCAAGATTCTTCGTGACAACGCGTTTGTGTAGCGATGACAGAATTCACATTATCAAGATTTCGTGTATTACTAAAGTGAAGAATTATTTTTAATAGAAATGTCTTGGAAAACAAATATTACAAATTGTTTTTTTCATTTGAAAACAGAGGCTTTAAGATATGTCTCAAACGTCCATTTGTGTGTTATTTTTAAATTAAATGTGTTATTTTTAAATTTATTGAATGTTGTCCTTCAGATGACAATGGAGACAATTGCAAACAATTGTATAACACTGAATTAATATGTAGATAATCAATTTTGAAGCAGAAATATGTAATAATTTTAGTTACTGTAGCCTCCTTTTCATTTGACGGTTCGCACGAAAATTTGATGCGATAAATTCTAGTGTTTTATGTACGATGCAAAAGTACACCGACGTTAGAAACTTCATCCTATCACGTCGCATGTTGAAGAAGCCGAGACTTGTTCGCAAATATTTGTTTGACATAATACACGACAAGATTGTCGCCATTACTAATTCCGTTCCGTTATCATTTACCATACATTCCTGTGGTAATGAGTTTCTTTAAATAAAAACTTAGTCACGATAAAGTAAATTTATCTTCATAAACTTGCGCAGGTATACTCTCGGGTATACTTGTTCTAATTTTAGACAAGAAAATAGGCTTTATCAAGTTGCACGAACAAAGACACATTTTAATTAGGCTTCTTAGTCTGTGTTTAGTTAATTAATCTTGCTTACTAATCGAGAAGGAATTCTACTTTGGTATATTCAATTTTATATGCATGGAATTGTTCTAAGTTTAATTCTTGTTCAATTACCGAAGTCAAGCAATGCTTGGCTCGGATATAATTAATATTAATTATAATAATAATTAAACCGTCAAACTTGCGGGTCTTAAGCAAGAGGAAGACAATATTCTGTTTGAGACTTTCAGCAAGTAAACTAATTTCTATATAACTTCTTTTCTTAATTTCTTTTCTTAATTTTCTTCTTTTCTTAATATACAGTCAGTTTATATTGCAAATTACTAAATAAATTATTCAGTACGGATAATTTTAATAAATTACGCAAAGAGTAGAATGTCACAGTTAAGAAAATATTTGAGGATCCGTCACTACACAAATGTGTTTCCCTCACGACAGGGTGCTCATCATCGTTAACGCACCGTCAAGGATCATATACCCTTTCACTGCAAGTGCCTTTTTCAAGTTATTTGCCTTTTACAATGTGTATTCATTAGGACAAATATTCCTTGTGCTTATTGGTCCCAATACACATATTGAACTTATGTTACGACCATTAGCAAAGTCCATTATTCTTTTTTATGCGCAATCGTTTTTAAACTGACACGTCCGGAAATAGCACATTTCCATTTTAATTAACATCCATAATCTAAAAATAAGTTTCAAGAGCATGCACGTCAAGTATTTTGCTTATTCCTGTGAAGTATGTTGATTCAGAAAGTGTTTGCTGATTTCATATGGTATTTACATGGTCGAAATATTCATTACATACTTTCTATTCTTTGTATTTCTATTTCTAGTAAGTAAATCTACGCCAATTCAATGCTGAATGCCAATTTCCTTTTCCAATAATGTTTAACGACTTTAGAGCTTTTCACATTCTTTCTTTTTGTAAAAAATGACAAGTGTTTTAAAAATGATGTTTGGAGATGATAGAATTAGATATCCTGTATTTTGAGCGGTACAGAAGGTATAAAAATATGAAAAACTGACACACACCTTGCTTAGTTGATAGAAGGAGAGCAGTGGATGAGTTGAGATCAGATGAGGATAACTGGGTGCCTGTAGCACGACTTCTAGGGTTGTGATGTTTGCGTCGCGACGACCACCGTCTAATATACCTCTCACCGGGTGTCCCATCGCGAAGACACCCCTCATGTCCTCTGGTTTGACGTCTTCCTCTATCAAAGTTTCATCTCTTTTCCCTTATTCTCTCTTTCCTTCAGCGAAGATCCCCATTCCCCGATTCCCATTCCCCTCATTCGGTAACCTAATTGTAAAAGTGGGAAGAACAAGGTACAAATAGAGTCTGCAATCTTCTTAATAAGTAGCCACTTTCTTCAAGGAGCTCGTCAAGGGCTTCAGTATATCGAGCGCCACTACCTTCACATATCTGCGATTCACTTTGGTGAGGATTTCTCGACTTGGGCCGCCCTTTTTACGCCTACGACAAATAAAAAAAGATTTGTTTCCACCCATCCTGTTACGTTTATGACGTGTTCGGTGCACAAGTAGGGGAGAGGTCGTGTGCGTACGCGAACTATAATGGTGGAGAAAAATATAAGACAACAATTTTCGGATACACGTGTATCAAGGCAGAAATGTCTTACACGTGTCATGAAGTTATGGACACGAGGAGATCCTAATTGCAAAATAAATCAGACTCGCGATTCTTTTTACGGCAACTGAATCGAATGGAATTTTTTCTGGTGGTTTTGTATCCTAACGTTTCCATGATTAGTTCTATTCTAATTAATAAATAGATATTCACACTTAACATGGAGATAGTTAACAAATTGAATATCTACGATAGTCATCCTAAATATCTAGATCAGAGAGTGAATATCTTAGATGGTTGTCGCATAGTTCACTGTCAAAGATATTAAGGTTTTTTCTCCGTAAGTGTTTCAAGGGGTAAATTTAAACACTTTTATTCAACCCTTAAATTGGGTTGCGAAACTCGTCAATCGTCATATTGATAGTTCAACCCCAAAGTTCAAACTCTAGGGTTGCGTGAATAGATTTTTAAGCATTTTTTCATTTCAGTTTACAATATTTTTTATCTAAATTTAGGTGGCTTTGTTGATATAAAATATTCCGACCTTCATTGTTTAAAATCTCGACGAGTTTCAACTAGAATAAATTATCCCTAATTTCTTTCGACCCCTAGCTCTCAGGCTTTCTTACGATTCTCTCGCAATGCTTTTTTTCTACTTATTGGCGGAACTTTTATCCCTTCTTGTGAAACAGTCAATGACCGCGGATGTGCAATCACTGCACCTGTCCTGGAAAGAGCATGTTATGCATATTTCTAGAAAAACGTTAAGGATTCTTCAACAACTTTGTAGGCAGAAAGGCTCCTTACTTGCCTTCTATATTGCCTTCTAACTTGCTCCGAAGAATTTAATTATCGACGTTTTTTTATTACCGGTGTATTATTTCCGTCATGAATTTTTCCTAAAATTCAACTTGAACTTTCAATTTTTAACTAAAACTCTTAACTTAAACTCTTAACTCTTAATTAACTCTGGCTCAAGCCAGAGTTAAACTAAGAAAGTTCTAAACTAAGAAAGTTCTAAACTAAGAAAGTTCTTGAGAAACTAAGTTTCTTCAATGAAGAAATGATTAAAATTAAGTTAAATGATTGTTTATGTAATGCTTTGTTATTTATAACTTTTTTTCGAATCGTCTTCTAGTAATTCGAGTAATTATAGTCTGACCTTTCAGACTGGAAGCTTTTATTAACCCTGAGGGTGGTATAAATCGCTGAAATTCTGGAAAAAGTCCTTCAGTTGACTTTCAGCATTCCGGCAACAAAATGAATCCATACAGGATCTACGGCGGATGATTAGAGGTTTACAGATTGCGCAGGAATAGGTCATCAGATAATGAGACATTCGTATGTTTGATTAGAGGGAGAGCCATATATCACACAGATTAAAATTATTCTCGACGCAACGCGTTCGCGTCACCCCGAAACCACGGCCGTTATAAATGTCATAATTATCTGACGTACTATACATATTCAGTATAATTTCCCCTGACCTTAATTCAACTTCAGACAGAATTTTAATCTTAGCAATCGACGTTTTTTTTTTCATAAATAAAACCAAATATAAACTTTAATATGTAGATCTATAGGTACATGGAATCTGTTTATAATCTTTGCATATTTTTTCGATTATGCTCCTTATAATCTCAGAATTCAATAAAGCTTCCACTTCAAGTTTTTTTCTAATACAAAAAATAAATTGAATTTATTACCATGCTATTTTCTTTCCAATTGCACATTGAATTCATTGCACGAAAAAACCTTTTCAATTCTTGACGCGTTTCTCTACTCCATTGCTTGCACTTGGTGCTTCGAGCTCTGCCAGGTACACACCTTAAAAACAATCATGCTAGATTTCTAATAACTGAAACTTGAGCGCTTCGTGTGAGGTAGAGTTACTCACTGATTCGTAATTATATGCAAAGCATTAAAATTGTAATGTCTTCGAAATCAGAAGCTTTAAAAACTTCTTAAAATTATAACTCAAAAGGATTTTCATTTAAAGCAGTATTCGGTCAAAGGAAAGGTTTATTTAAATTGTTTAGCACCAAGACAATCATGTAATGATTTAAGAGACAAGTTTCGTAGATTTTTTGGAGTTATTTAAATAAATGGATTGTTGTATGTCTTCTTCAAGGACTTCCGACGTTCAGAATTCAAAGACTGTTGCGCTGTCGTCGCACTACGTGAAATTCGAAGTCATTTCAAGGAATAGTTTCATCAGCTTTCGATTAGTATGAATTTCACAGTCTCACGTGGAGAAGCCAGTTTTTCACATACCGTTGGCACTTTGCCACCCGCCTTTTCCTTCATGCCAGGTAATGCATCAATCGAAGTAGAGCACAGGACAGAAGTGACCTA
Organism: Synergus coniferae; assembly: GCA_032164275.1. Classification (NCBI taxonomy): domain Eukaryota; kingdom Metazoa; phylum Arthropoda; class Insecta; order Hymenoptera; family Cynipidae; genus Synergus; species Synergus coniferae. The sequence goes on from JAUEJJ010000042.1 coordinate 5,968,639, forward strand.
CCGCAGGAATGTGAACTTCTACTCCTTAATAAAAATTCTTCTCAAGCCAATATGATAATTTTCTGCTCAAGAAAATGCTCTAGAAATATATCAAGATATATATTTTTAGAACATTTTCAATCACATTTCTTTCAATTTTATTAAATAACTATAAGAACTTCTCGATCTCGAAAAAAATCTTAGAGAAAAATGGAGTGTACCGTTTAACATTTTGGAAGGTTAACTATGGAACAGCCATCTTAGATATTAAACCATGATTTTTATTTTATTTTTATTTTATTTTTATTTTTTACCATGTTTACCCTTTCTTTTTACCATGATTTTCCTTTACCACTTTTTTTTACTATTTTCTTTTTTATTTTTTTACCATTTTAATTTACGATGTCTTTCCCTCTACCTTGATTCCCTTTACCATTTCCTTTTCAATTTTGCTTTAGTAATTCCATTTACAATGATTTATTAAATACAATAAATAATTAAAAATATGTCACTAAAAATAAAAAAATATAAAAATTTTAAAATAAAACTAAATTTGAATACGCTGTAACTAAAAAATGATAAACAAGATTTAATATTAATTATTAAAATAATAATAATGTTTATTAATTACTTGAGAAAAAAATTTTTATTAGTGTATTCGACAGTTGTTGAATGTTGTAAAATTAATACATATCGACACTGTTGAATACGTTAATGAAAATTTTTTCTCAAGTAATTAATAAACATTACTATTATTTTAATAATTAATATTAAATCTTGTTTATCATTTTTCAGTTGCAGCGTATTTGACGATTTTTTTATTTAAAAAGTTTTTTATTCATCATCAGAATTTATTTTTTTTTAAACAAAATGAAAAATAAAAAAATACATCCAGAAAAAAATTTCTATTAAATTTAAAAAAATATTTTTTGACTAGGTTTCTTTAAATCAACATTCAAATATTCTTATATTTTGAAAGAAAATTTGATTTTAGTGAATGACGCCACGTAGCTTCTTACATTTAAAGAAATTATTTGTTTAAATGATTTTATGATTTAAAACAAAAGTCTGTTGATTTAAAAAAGTTACTAGGATAAATGAAAGAAATAATTTTTTTAGAGTCAGTAATTTGAAGTAAAGAAATAATAATTTCTTTTGAATAATAATAATAATTTTTTATAATAATAATTTTTTTTTAAATTATTTCCTCGACTTATGTCATACATTACTGGGACTTTTACAAAACTAACAGTACATTAAATTTTATATACCTACTATCAACAAAATAACTTTATTAGCCCAGCAAAATATTTCTTTAATTAAAAAAAAAATATCTTTAAATCAAACAAACGTTTCTTTGACCGTATGTCAATACTAAAATTTCTTTGATTTACCTAACAAAACTTTTTTCTGGATGTTCTTGAATAAAAGCCAACAGATTTGAAATTGCTAAATTTTTTTAAAATTTAACTCTACCACAAAGTATCTAATTAAAAAAAAAATGAAACCAGAGTCTTGGTGTAATAATTGATCGTAATTACTTTTATATGAAACACATACCAATTGATAAATAAAGGCGTCACCCAAGAATTGTAATGTTCATGTCAGCTTTCATTAGTGTCAATTTCAATGCACTTTTGGTTACATAAATATTGTATTTGGTTCCTCTGAGACGGAGTATTCAAAAGTAAATGATAAATCTAACATCGCTTATCATAATTTATAATGAAAGTGTAGGATTTTTATTGCGAATTTAAAGTCAACTTTTTCTATTTCAAGCGATTTTGACGTTGATTTCGAATGAAAGCAGACTTCTTAATTATCAAAAATATGTTTATGGGTTGGTATAACCGCATTCTTGAAGCAATTGCGCAGTTGCGGCTCCGGGCCACTCATATTGCGGTTTGCACCGTGCTGTACTTTGTAGACTCACGGACGACCAGAGTTTCCTTTCTTCCTTCCTCATTTTTTCTTTTTTTTTCAAATCTTGGAGGAACCTTGATTTCCCTCTCGCCTTTTACTTCCTATAGTTCTCGATTATTCCTATATCTCGATTATGTCGGCTATTATCTCACACGCTTTTATGTTTCTTTTCCTTATTCGTTTGAATATTATGCTACTCGTAACCCCGTGTGGGAAAATTTCATTGCAGTTGGATCTGGCCAAGATAAGTCTTTAAAAACTGTTCATGGAGTCTAGAATCTTGGCTGACACAATCTACTCTATAAAATCTCGAGTTTGGAGCCAATAAATAATTATACCTTCTCACATGCTTAACATTTCGAATAATATATAATTGTACGCACATTGGTCAGCATAATTATAGTACCTAATGTTTAACTCGATTTCATATATCTTCGAATAATGCCGGACACCCTAATTACATAGTTCACGCTTATTACACTCAGTCACTCGAAAAATCACCAATTCAATTTACATTTACATTTTTCCATTGCGGTATTATTATTTTATTATTATTAATTTTTCCATTGAGGAAAAATTGTCGAGTAATTATAATTACTGTTGCGTATCAGTAGAAAAACTCAAGTTCGTGGAAAACAGTGTAAAATTCCCACTCTGATTTTTTCTAACTACTTTAATTTGAAAAAAGTGAAATCTCACAGGGTATTATTATCCCGTTATGTAACTCATATATAATTATTTTCCATTAACGAAATAGCTTTTTTTTGAGTATCTGTAATTGTATATCAATAATTAAAAACTTCTGAAAAGGCTTTATTACCGTTTTCCCTTAGATTTCACATTTTTAAATAAATTTCGATTTCATTTTTTGAAATTTGCGACCTGCAATCCAATTAAGGACTTTTGCAGCATTGTCGTCTTCAATCGCGTGCCTCGCTTTCATTCGAGCGAGACTGGATTCGGTGTCACGGCCGTTTGAAGATTATTACTGTAATGTACTGTACCTGCTTGAGTAAAATCGTGCCTGTGTGTACGCGAGTCGACTCTCCTTTTATTTTGAATCTCTCGCTGCTGCCACGCTGTCTAGGCGACTAGCTCATGCAGCTATGCTTCTCTCTTTTTTTCTCTCTTCCTCGCACATATTGTCGCTCTCTCGCATACCGCCGGTTCAGAATCTTAACACCCTATCTCCAGAGCCCACTTGAACAAACGTTTCCATATCATATCACGCAGAAAATAACACCTTGTGTCACTTCCCATCATCATAAACTCAATTTTCATGTGTACTTATTCTTGTGAAATACTCTTGAAAAA
>JAUEJJ010000042.1:5980278-6013388 GCA_032164275.1 Synergus coniferae
CCCTCGACTCAACATGGCTATTCCTGCCTCAGTTTTGAAAGGTCCTCTCGAGGAGTACCTCAGAACAAATGGTAAGAGTTTCCTTTCATTTTTGATTTTTCTAGAGGTAATAAAGAAGAGGGTAAAAAACTAAGAGGGAAGGAGTTGATATAAATGATCAATGATCATCCTATAATCATCCTAATATAATCATTCTAAAATCGAAGAATTTTTCTTAACAGAATAGTATTTCTAATTAGCTAAAATGATTTAGCAGAAAACGAGTAGATTGGTACTCGAGTTCATAATTCTTTGTCATTTACTTTAGCAGACGTTAAGTGATTTCCTTACTACACTTTTTTCTTCCCGTGTTCTGCGCCTGCAAAAAGTAACTCGACCTTTGAGTGCAACTGGCACAGTTTGTCGTCCTCTTTTTCAGATGCCAAAGTCCTCGAGGCTCTCGCCAGTCAAGATGCAATCGTGCATCAAACGTGGGATCTCTATCTGACGCCACGATCAAAAATGTAAGTGATGTTGAATGCATCTCTGAACATCAATATCGACTGTGTATAGAATTATTAATGGTACATAATAATATAACATTATGTATGTTTGTATATGTATATAAAATTTTTATATTGTTGACTTTTATTGCTTGACTTTTGCTATTTCTTTGTAAACTGTGTTGAGAAGAAATTTTTTGTAAAATATGTAAGAAAGGTGCGATATGACTAGGATAAGTTCTAAAAGTCTAAATAAATTAATTCACGTAATGTGAAAATTGTTGTTATTATTTGATATGTTCTTACCAAGTCGAATAAAAATTAATTCGATTGATTTATAAAATCCACACGTAAGATCATCAAGATCAGCTATTGAACAAAAAATGATGGAAAAACAATTGTCTCTGCATAATTGAAAAAGTTATCAATATATCGTTGTGAGAAATACGGCATGTGAAGTATCGTAATGATTTAATAAATTCTTATGAACTGCGCTTGTGTCATTAATAATGACTTGACATTTGAACGTTCTCTTTCGAGCGCCAGATTTATCAATGCGATATATAGGTCTGATCTCAACATTGTATTAACGTAGATTTATATACTCAACATTTTCAAGTAGCGTTTGACAATTTCAAAATGTTTTCAAACTGATTTATCACTTCATTTAATATGGTTGTAAATAAAATTTAAATTGTGAATTGTTTGCAATAAAATTAGGGACATCAGTTATAAATTCGTAGAAAATGAGAAATCGAGGTCAATTTGAAATCTATTCTCATAAATTAAGCAAAGCTTCAGAATAATAAAAATAAAATATTGTTTCCTGTTTCTAAAAAGCGCTGCCAATTTTATTCAAATTTACTATTATAAGATGAGCAGTTACTATAAGTTTTTTAGTTCGATAGTTGTTTTTTCATTTTTAAAAATAACTTAATCTTGATGTAAAGATATGCACAAGTAATGAGTGACGTAAAACACTGAAGAACTTAATCTGATTATCGTTCACTAAACAGAAAGCATGTGGAAAAACAAGCGTCACAAGAAAATAATTGCAGGAGATATTCTTGAAACTATAATACGTGCAAACAAAAATAGGATCAAAGAAGTGAAGTTGTTTAAATGATAAGAAGTATAAGAAAGAAATTTGATGTCGAAAATGCTTTTCGTTTCATCAGAAAGATTATCTTGCCAATGAATTTAATAATAAAATAATGTGTTTCGATGCACTTTTGTATTATTGTAAGGATCTATTATTAAATTCATGCAGCTGCATATTCTATATTTTATCGATTGATCAAAACGTAACTTTCGTTTTTAATTATTTTCAGTCCAGTGAACAATTTATGGTACTTAATTATCGATATTTAAATTCAGTCAACTGTAACAGTATTTCACTTGCAGATATTGCACAATAGGATGTTTGCATAAAATACATTTACGAAATAAAAGAGAAAATTTGAATCAGAAAATAGAATATTGGTCAAATAATAATTATTTATGATTAGAAGCAATATTAGTGCTAATTAGTATATCCTGTGACGTCAATGCAGGATGATGAAAAAGAAATCTGCGGTATTTTTAGTACTCTATAATTACTTTATATGAGTTATAAAAATTTTTAAGATAATTGGTTCTAATTAAATTTAGTGGTTTCTTTTGAAGCCTAGACTTTGGACTTTCCTAGAGGTGAAGAAACTATGAATAGCGAAATTGCGTATCCAAATCTATTTTTAAGGATTATCATTATGAATGAAATTTTTAATTATCTATGCCGAACGATAATGTGCATTTCTAAAATCGTATAAATATGTTCAAATAAAAATCTTACAAAATTAGAGATCTTTTGATAATTCTTCAAAATTATCTGAATTATCAGGCTTCAAATAAACAAATTCTTTTTTACTATAATATTTATATCACTTAGTGAACTTTGGTGTCAACGACCGACAATGTCTTGTGATTATAGCATTATCGTGTGGTATGTACTTTAAATCATCATTATTGCTTTATTAATAGTATAAGTACCAATGGCACCATTTCTTGTTTACAGGAGTTTCCAGATATATCAGGCGTTTAAACTTTAGATGTTTAATGCGATTCTCTTTATGCCTAATCATTATCCTCGTAGATCTTGAATCAACATTTCCACCAAACTCGACAAAGCGATAAAGACCGTGATTGAAATTAGAACTGTGCAGGTAAATTGAAATTCTAATTTACTTGCTAACACGATTCCCAGTGCTATAATTGACTTGATTTGTTATGCGAATGGAAGCGTTTACTTTGTAAACAGAATTCAACAGAATTCGCATAACAAATCAAGTCAATTATAGAACTGGGAATCGTGTTAGCAAGTAAATCGTGTCTAAATCGCAACGTCAATTAAATCGATTTCACATTCTTTATGAATGCAGCCGATATGTGATACTGTTAAGATAGCAGAATCAGGAAACACCACACGTGACTGCATTGTTCAAAGATATAAACTATGGTATATTTTACTAAAAATCCCCTCAGAGATTTTCCAACATATTTAGTTGAAAACAGAAGCCTTTCATTCGATCAACATATTTTTTTTACAGAGTTTATTAAGGTTTATTTAATATTAAGGTTTATTAATTAACGCAACAAAGATTAAACTTATTGCTTATTATTTTCTTTACGCAAACTTGTATACACGGTTTTTATTGGAAATGTAATTCCAAATTTATCGTGGAATGCATTGATTACTAGAACGTTGACTCCTCGAAGTTGGGTATTTTTAAAAATAGTATTATAATGAATTTTAATTATGTTGAGAACGAAGTTTTTTATTATACATAAAGTTCTATAATTTTATTCGAAGGATCGTCTTAATCTCTAACAGTATCAAATTGTTAAAGCCGATGGAATGTGTGACTTACGCATTAAATGAGTACGCTCAAATATAATGTACACGTATAAATAAAATTCTGTTTATAATAATTATTACTTTTATGTTTATATACACCATGGATGGAGTCCGTATCATTATAGCTTCATCGCATTGAAAACCTTAATTCTAATTATGTTCATTCCTGATCTCCGATTTGTTCTAGGCTCTTTAGATTGATTACGAAAAAATAGGAAAATATCGAGGATCTCACACAACAATGATTAGCCTTTCAATAAATTACTCTTGCAATCACTCGACTTTTATCTTCTAAAATCTTTAGATAATTGTGTTTAGATAAGATGATGTTTAGACTGACAGAAGATTTTAATAGTCATGTTATCATTATCAGACCTAGATTCCCTTACTTGAGAGAGTTTCAGTAATTTCGTTTTCAGAAAATTCAAAGCGAAACTATTCTGGATTGAAAATGCATTCAATGTGTTATTAATTTTATAAAATAAATCTTATATTTTATAGTAATTTAATCCGCAGAGTCCTAACTAGTGCGAATTCGTATAAGAAAAATTTTTTTAAAAAATTCTCGAAATCCCATGAAAGCTGTTGAATTAAAAAAAATTTTTTAACATTAAAAAAAAACACTTGAAACCTTATGAAACTGTTTGCAATCTTTTCATACTGTCTGAATTAGTTGGGACTCCACGGGTTAAATACTGAAAACACTTTTTCTGTACAATGAATTTTCCTAAAGCACATTGACTTTTCCTCCCTAAACTATCAAAATCACATTGTAATTTCAAATGAGCTATGCGATATGACTGTGGAATTGTGTCGATAATATTTACTTTTCTTCACGTCATTCACCATTTTAATATCCCATGAGTTAAGACTGTGTTCCAAACTTCTGTAACGAATGAAATTTCGTTTCACGTTTCTTTCTTATCACTTTTTTGGGACAAGGAAGGCTTAGGACGGATTATTGGTGGAATAAGCACAGTCATCAAGATGATTAATCAACACCCAGAAAACAGTTTATTTGAATCAAAGAAACATTTCTTTGATACACAGTCAAAGGAAAACTGTTTTTGAATTTAAAAAAAGTTTTTTTGATTCAAAGAAATGTTTCTTTGATTCAAAGAAACTGTTTTCTGGGTGCACATCACTTTTTCCAAACTGTATCGCGAAAATTACAATCAACCTTTTCCATTTCTCTTTTTTCAATTAGTATCAAAACCTTCAAAATTAACTTCATTAATTCTACACCGTTAATCATTTCCTATTTTATTTATTACCTAGATGTCCTAAATCATCATCCAGGCAACGGTTTAAAAAAAAATAAGCTTGTGTTTGGCACATTTGTGACTGTAAAAAGGTAGGATAACAATTGATGAATATGGACAAACAGGAATGAAAAAAGATCAATACCTTCTCTTTAGATAAGAATGTAAAAAAAAAAAAACTTTTAAAAAGCTTTCAGGAAATGACGCGCTTTCTCGAATATTTGAATCATTTAAATTGGAACACAGTCAAAGCAAGATAAAATTACAGCCAGCGACTATGTCTTTATCTAATATTAAATTATTTACGATTTTATATAAGTTTGTACAACTTTTACAAACACGATAATCAGTACGAAATTGTAAGAAAGCTGATTTTGAATTACGCAACCAGAGAATAATTTGAAACGTGCAAAAAAAAATGTAACTTAAATTCGAGTTAAAGGAAAGAATAGAATTAATTTCAAACTTCAGGAATATTCCTTTGGATACGGTAGAGTATTTGTAACAAGTTTTTCCTCACACTTTCTCCTTTTGCTATAGGAAGAATACTGTCACTCGCTAACCGCATTCTCTCGTTGCGTAAAATCCAAAACGAACAGAAAAGACAAAACGTCGTATTCACAGAACAAGTTAACGTTGAACTTCAACTTCGTTTTCGTTAACTGCTGCCTCGTAAATCAAATGTACAAGTATTTTAATCTAGATTCGAGTTTCGTAACTGAACTCACAATCGTTTTCATCGGTTACTACTCGTGCGAAGTCTCTGCAGAGAAAATTACTTCTAATTGCACATTTGTAAATATTACAATCTGATTTCATTATCAAAAACGATTTAATTAATAAAATTAATTATAACAAAGTATACTTGTTCACTTTTTAGATCTAAGAATACCGTCCCTCGATTTTACAGCTATGATGACGACTAGAAAAGGTCGATGAGAACTTACTGGTTCCATACAGAAATAGTAAGTTAAAGAGTACAAAAATATTTAAGTTGGCAGATTTAATAAAATCAGGGCAACGTATTGGATTTGTTGTTTGTGAAAAACCTTATCTCATCACCAATCATTGATTATTAAGTATTAATTTCATTCAACCTATTTTCAAATAGAGTATTATAGGATTTTTTGTAGAACTACAAATCTAATACGTCACAGCTAATGTCGTATTTTTCCACAAGAAACCGATTCGTTCCCATTGATAGTCGATAACTTAGTACAAGACCTATCGAAGGATTTTCACCATTCATGTCACTGAAATACTGGGTTTCCTTTACAACAGAATATGTAAAGCATCCAAGGGGTAAAAAATACAGCCGAGAACTCTTCCAGCTCTTGTGGACAGAGTTTCATATATATGAAATTCACTGCTGATAACCATTGCTCTGAGTATGAGTCTCGTGGCCATCTATACTGTACCCGGTGATGCTATCTGGACTTTGCAGTGACGCTGCATAAAGCGGGTTGACTGGAGTTGCACTCGTGTCGAACTGGGTCGAGTCATAGACACTGTTATTCTGCGAACAGAAGAAGTTCCACTTTGGATTTTCCTACGAGGATTTTAACTCACTTCATAAACGATTGCAAACGAAAATAAACTTATTAACACTATTTCACACATCATTTTTCCAGGTGGAAATATTTTATTCTGTTCTTTGAGAGAGTATATATCTACCATTCAAACAATTCTAAAGATCTGCTTAATTTTCAGTACTCTAATCACAAAATGTAAAAATCACCAAACTATGAAGTTGAGATGATAAAGAAATTGGTTTTGGACTGTATCAGAATTGATAGAGCCACTCGATTGATTCGCGGGAAAATTGCATTAATTTTAGAAATTTTTGAATGTTAAATATTTCATTATTTACACAAAATTTGAGGATAATAAAAAATTCATAATCAGGCTATTAATACTGCATGCAATTCAAATACAGCAAAAATACAGATAAAATAATTGCAGAACACATACATCCGGTTCAATTCGCAATTTTAAAGGAAGCGAAAAAAAACTAATACTCAATTATACTCTATGCGTTCAAATTAGACACTGTCCGTTAAGTAAATGTGCAATAAATGAAACAAAAGTGCTTTGGCATTATCAGTACATTTAATTAAAGAGCTTTTAGGTGTGCTAATATAATATGTACACTTGTAAAAGACAAAAAAAAAGCGAGTGCAATACCAAGCGAACTCCATTCTGGAAATTCTATTGTTAAAAATAGAATAATCTAAGTTCATTTAAGATTAAAGGTAGTGATTTGTCTTAAAAAACAAATCTAGTACACTCATAGTGAACATGTAATATAACTACGAATCATATGTACAAATATGAAACGAAATGAGACGTAAGACTGGAAAATTTGCATAAATATCAACATTTTAGCATTGAACGTTCTTGATATTTTAAATGAAAAAGTATCACAATAAAAAGTGGATTCAGTCTTAGTATTTCATATTTACGTCTCGAAAAAATAATTCCTCGAACAGTATATTAATAAAAACATTTATATCTACAAGGTCTTTTTCATGCTCATAAAGCTTTTGCTTGACATATTTATCGATTTAAAACGCGTATAAAAATTAAAAATAACTGCGTTCAGTTTTCCGAGTCAGAATTATCGTCTCCTAAAAGTCTACCACTTTTAGTTACCGGGTCAACTTTTGTTTTCAAATCACGTGACTCGCCACTTAAAAGACTATGAAGGGAGCTTTCGAGTGGCAAAGATTTTTCAGAAGTTTTGGTTACGGAAGATTTAGCTTCCTCTTTATCTTCCGGAATCGACTTTGAACTTTGTCGCTTTGCCGTTGAAGAGTCTGAATCTAAACTACTTTTGCTCGATTCTGATAAAAAATGAGTTGCACTTTCACCAAACTTTGATCTTTGTGTAAAATGACTATGCGCAGGTGGTGAAAAAATTGACGACAGGCCGCCGTCGTAAGGTCTAATCAAGGAGACTGAACGCGTTTTCCAACTCGGACTCTCTAAGTTTGGAGAGCTTTTTTGCGGACCTCCTAAAGTTCCTGAACTCAAGAGAGTGTACTTTGCGAGATCTGGGGTACTTTGTCGCGCAGTGAGACGTTCACTGGTACTTTTAGCACCTGATGAAGTTCCATAAAATGTTACTTGAGAGTTATAGCGACTGAGATTAGCGGATTTGGCATCTTTCCTGGGAGTCAGTGAGTATAGGGAGCTCGTCTGCTTTACATCAGAAGAGGCTTTAGTAATTTGGGTGTCATGAAAAGGCAAGTGAAAAGGCGGATTATGGACCTGATAAATGTAGTCGCTGTCAGTTCTCAATGATGAGAAACTTTGCTGATGTGGCAACGAAACTGTGTCTTCCTCCATTGCATCGTCTACCTGCGCTTTGTACGAGAACATGATCGATGGTTGTGAAACTCTGCAATAAAAAAGTAGCGAATTAAAATCACTTATAAAGAAACCCGTACATTTCACATGGTATATTTAACACTAACATTAAAATTACATATTTAAGAATCTTACCCAAAGAACTCTGATAAGAATGTGTGATAAACTAGTGGCGTGAATAAGGTTAAGTAAATTGCAGCAGTAGCGTCTACTACACATAGACCCGCCAGGTTTTGAGTGTAGTTTAGAAGTCCAGCTCCTATTGACTGCACCAGATTCAAAGCTGCCAAGCTTCCAGCGTAAAGGTAAAAACTTGTTTTGTCTGTAAAATAAAATGCATGTATATAAAACCAATTTATGTAGTAAATTGTATGTAATAAATATGTATATAATAAAAATGTAATAAAGCCAATTTATGTAAACTTGAAATTGACGAAACTTACTTGGCAAGGCTAGTCTTTCTCGTAATCTCGTAAACGGCATTATTAGTATGAACAAGTATATCTGCGAAAACAATACAAACATTTCCAAAGTCAAAAAATTCATTGAGTTTTAAAATAATTCAATTACGAATGTTTTATATTTTTTATATAACTTCCAGTAGCTTACCAATGTAAAGATGAGACTACTACAAAACCAGAACATCATTCCACCATGACCAAAAACGAAAAGGTCCTTGCTAACTATATAGAACATGTCGTCTGGTAGAACTAATTCCAAAGTACCCTGAGTTAACGTATAAGCTAGCGCTATTAAAGACGTGGATAGCAGAACTCTTCGAATGCTCGAGCGACTATCTAAATGTCCTGCAAAAAAGAAAATAACTTCTAAATTTCTTTCAGGGTTTTTCTACTTAATTTGAATTACGGAGAAATCTTACCAAAAGCTAAACCAAAAATGACCACGCTCATTTCTGTGGACAATAAGAAAAATCTGACTGTGACCCATAGCACCTTGTCTGCTTTGCCACCAACTGATGCTGCTGCATTGACAGACATCGAGACGATACATCGAATCACAGAAATTATTACATTACAAGTAACAAGACCATAGAATGCTAAAAATATTGGGCTACTCGTCGCTCGCAGTTTGAGCCGGGCTCTGTTAAATCTGACCAAAATGAATAAGAGCAACAAGAGATTCGGAATTAGAATCATTACGTCCCATATTCGCACCCTAAAAATAATCAAATTTAGTTACAACTTTCAGTGCAATAAGAGTTTCAAGTGAGTGTTGTAGTTCATAGTGTTTACCCTGAATCTTTGATTTCTTTGTACAAGATTAATTTGCAAAAATGATCTTCCTCTTGCATTGTTGAACTAATATTAGGATCTGTAGTAGTACTCAAGTCTCTTATTTGTCGCCATCCTTCGGATACAGATTCTAATCCGCCTTCCAACATTAGTACTGTACTAAAAAATTATACTATCAATATAATGCCAGTACAATGTCGTCCCTGCCTAAAGCAGCCTAAAGTAAGTTCAATTCAGTGAACAATCACAGGTGTTCTGTAATTGTTACATAATAGTTATGTTGAGATAATTTCTACTATGTATTTAAATTAGTAAAGTGGTCACGGGACATTGTGTTATGGTGATAAACTTCCACTAAAATTATTGTAAAATTACCACAGAAATGTTTAACAATGTGCATACATTTCCCGTTGAACGTCATGTCTTATCAGATTTTATAAATGATAAAGGAATCTACGGAGATTGAAAATTTTCAATACTTTTTAATGCAAGTCTTATCTGTGAATAAAGTATAACAAGTCAATTTTGTAAACAGTTTCAAGACAATCACGTACTTACTTCCTATAAGAAACAATTCTTTCTTCTAATTGTGAATTAATAATTAAAATAAGTGAATATACATTTGCGAGACATAACCTCAAACTTTCCTCTGACTCATACCAAATGATGTCAAAGATATATACATATATCCTTCAGAGCGAACAAAAGACGTATGAGTGAAAAATGCACTTCAAAACAAGTAAATTATTAAGCAACGACTCTTAGCTCAATTTTATTGGAATCATATCATGGGTTAACTAAATTATACTGAAAATCGATAAAATGCTATTAGAGACGACCTAGACAACTGTCATGTTTGACAAATACTCGGAAAAATAACCTATTTTTGAAAATCTGCTGTGACTACAGATGAACTACGATTTCCAATATACTTACGAAATAAAACAAGATCCTCACTCTCCTCGAGAAAAATTTTTGTTGTGCGTCACACAGAAAATAAGTTTAACTGCAGTTTTTTCTGTCACTTTATTCTGTATAATCATGTAAAGTTCTTCATCACCAAAGATTCCAACGTCCATCATGTCTGGCGCTCGACAGTGTTGACGTTTTTCCAAATTCTAACGGGATTTTACGTCGCTTTTTTTCGGATGATAGTAACGCCACACTAAATAACTAAAAACTGTGTATTTCACTGCAATTATCAGTAATCCGACTCGCAGTGCCCGTGACTGCATTCCCAAATATTACGCCGTTTAATTTTCTGAAGCTGCAAACTGTATTCCTGACACGAAGGCCATTGCTGTTGTTGGATTTTCTTGATAGATGACGCCACGAATCATGTTTCTGGGTGAAAAATACAAGTTCTGTGTCAACACAAAACATATTAAACTGTTTCTCACAAAATATTTATGATCTGGTAACATATTCTCTGCTGTTTTATAATGAGAGACATTTAATTAACTAGGTTATTGACTAATTGTGGATTCAAGATGGCGGACTCCAGGGCGCGAAAATTATATTATTTGTAAGGATTTTAAAAAGTGCACAAGTGTTTAGGTAAACAGCTGTTTTGGTTACAAAATTTTCAAGTAATTAACGTTTACTGAGTGTTTTATACGTTACAAATAATGACACTCAATTATTCGGAAAATTTATTGCAAAATGTGCACGAGAAACTATCTGTACCTGATTCAAATGGAGAGACCTATTTAGTAAAAGGAAATTATGATTATTGGCATTATGGCTGTGACGGTTTTAATGACATGGTATGTTCTCTATTTCTTATATTATGTAATAAGTGAAATTCGATTTTTTTAATAAATGAAGACAGTACACAATTCATGATGTATGGCAGTTTTTGCTAAAAAAGAATATATACAGTTGTTCAAAAGGTTTACAATATTTTGTAATGTAACGTTAATTAATAAAATTGTTGTAAATATGGTTAATTGAAATTATAATACATGTATTATAGCTTGTGATGATATTGCATGTACATATACTTATTTTTAACAAAATGAATATTTTCCTATATAAATCTAGGACAAAATTTCTGAAATTCAATCTTTTTTAGGGATGGGGTTGCGGCTACAGAACCTTGCAAACAATTTGCTCTTGGTTGCAGAAAAATAAAAATCCCGATCAGAAAATTCCATGTTTGAGAACCATTCAAGAAACACTTGTGGCTCTAGAGGATAAAGATCTATCGTTTATTGGCTCCAGAGAATGGATCGGAAGTTTCGAAGTAAGTCTTTTTTACTCATAATTACACATTTTTAATGTATGTAGAAGATTTTCATATATTTTCACATACAATAATGTTTATAGGTTTGTTTGGTTTTGGACAAGCTTTACAATGTGCTCAGTAAGATCATTCACATACAAAGTGGCAAAGATTTGGTGAAGTATGTTGATGTCATTAAGCAACATTTCGAAGAAATGGGATGTCCTATTATGATGGGTGGAGATAGAGATTGTTCTAGTAAAGGGATTATGGGCATACATGTAGGAAAAAAAGGAAACTATTTACTCGTAGTGGATCCACATTTTACTGGCAAAGCCAAGAACATTGAACAACTCGAAAACTACCATTGGGTCAAGTGGCAAAATTTGGATGATTTCATCGATAGTTCCTTTTATAATTTATGTCTTCCGCAGGCTAAATTTGTCAACAAGAAATAGAATGTTTACAACTGAGTAAAGTAAAAACTTTTATTAATTGAATAATTATATTGATGAATATATCTCATATTTATTAAAATTAAGGCTAAATATTTTTAAAGCAGTTTACTCTAGTAGTAATGCAATTTACGATACTAAGAATAATCTTGTTCGAAGCTTCAGTCGGTGTTCATCACCAGACAGAGTCCTTGAAGAACCCAGTGTGAAATATGCTCAGTTGTACCCAAATCTGCTTCAAAAACCAAGCCAACACCCATGGCATTGCGTCGATCTGAAGTCGTGTACACTGGAGTTTTTATGGTGTTCTAAAAGAAATCATCTTTTAAAATTGATTGCTAATAAAGGCAGGCTTATAGAAGGTACAGAGAAAAGATAATAGAACCTGAAGCTTTAATCTATGAGCTTCAATTGGAATCACTGTTAGTATCGGCAGTTCTTCTATAAGTACTTTTGGATAAGATCTCTTTAAGCAATGATTTCTTGTATCCCACTGAGCACCTTCCAGGTACAAACCTTGTACGTAACAGCCCTAAAAAATAATCAGTTCTTATGTCGTAAAACAGCCGACTAAATTTTTTGTTTTAAAATTTTTTAAAGAAGTTTCTTTACCTGATCAGGTTTTTCTTCAACTTCATCTGCCTTTGCATATCTTGATACTGCAGTGTATGTCAGAGAATGATCCAAGGGCCAATTATTTTTACGACATGCCATTTGTACCAGTGCTGCTAAATAAGTCTCTGGTATATGTAACCCCGAGAGCCAAATCACTACCGGTTCATTGGACCCAGCCTACAAATATTTGTTTTTTTTTTTTTTTAATGAAATTTTTTTGTAAAATTTACATAAGACGAATGTTGCTTACCCAATTAGTATATTGAACAATTCGTTTTTCAAAATGCTCCATCCATCCTGCTAGATTTTTTCTAGTGGCTGGTGCTAACTTTGACCATTCTTTAGGAAGTGTTCCATTGTAAAGGGAAATTGAAATATCGTCGAGTACAGCATCCATTCCTATCTCACCAGCGATGGCCTGCAATTATTTATATTCGTAGAATATTTCCGTAATTCATTGCAAATTACTTCTAAAATTGCCGATAGTATTATCAACCTTTCTTAATTGAGTTAGTGTCGTTGCTATCCTGTTTATCAAAATATTAAATCTTTCTAATTCTTGAAAGAGTACAATTACAGTTGGAGTCACATTTAGACCAAAGTTTCTTTTAACTTTGATCATATCATAGGGCTGCGGTATTTTTGTTACGATTTCTTGTGCCACGTTGTCTATAAACTCATCTCTGCTAATTCCGGCACCACTAACAGCTGTAAGAAAATTTTGATTGATTATGTTTTCTAAGCCATCTTATTCAATTCTTCTATTTTATTTTATGATGCAACTCACTCGCCAAGTCCAGATAAGCTCAGTACAGAAAAGTAACAAGTTACAGCAAATGCTTAATTATTTCTTTATGGATTAATTTATTGTGTAAATATTTACCAGTCTGTGGTTGCAGCTCTATTAAATTCATCCACATTTCCTTTGTATCTTGAGTATAATATCCGATTTCAGCATTCGGATGAAGTCCAAAAACTTCTGGTGAGTTGACGAGTGGTAATTCCTCAATAAATTCTATATAGAAATCACGATCACCTTCCGGTGGAATCACATAGTCAACATTTTGGTCGTGATAAAAGTGGAAAGGTTGAAATGTATCAAAGAGGAAATCTCCAAAGTATTCGTCCATGTATACTTGCGAGACTCGCCGATCGAATCCGTCGATTACTCGACCACCATACATTACCTAAGTAATACAATCAAGATAGATTTCACAAAAAGGTTTAACTATGCTTTATTAGAAGTATTTTTCAATTTTTAAAATTGGAAAAGGAAATGTACCTCCCCCACCAGATATTTGAGACTATTCCAAGGAATCCTAATTGGGTCAATAGCTAAAGCTTTTGTCAAGTACGTATCAAGGATCATAGTACAGACATTAAAATCAGATTCATTAAAATCGTAATTTATATTCCAGCCAATCTTGCCATATTTCCTTCTTTCCTGAGAAAAGAAACAATAGATTTAAGTCAAACGATATGATAAGGATTCTCTTTAAAACTGGTTTAAACTTACTTGCACCACTGCATGATAAAATGCAAGGACATACACTAAGTGTTTATAAACTGGATGTTTGCAAGCATCCAAAGTTTGTGATCTCATTTTAAAGTACGTATTCCTTAAGTTTAATTTCAGACCATTAGGAGGTTCGGTCACAACTGAAAAGAATTTTAAAGAAGTAATGATAGAGCAAATTAAAAATACAAATTTTCTGAGCCTAAACATAAAATGTAGAGGATACCAAAGGACCTTTTAAGGACTGTTGTAAAATGCCAATTGGAAAATCTGGAGTTTGATCAGTTGTTAGCCACAGACGAAAATCTGGATGGGGCTTCCCAATTGTTTCCAGTATCTTTTCTAACTTTCTAGTGAAAATTAACAAAAGATGACAGTTTTGCAACATCAACCACTGACCTCTGGCTATTGCTGTTTCCAACAGTTCAATTGCAGTCTGTTAAAAAAAATCGAGTTTGAGAATAGGTCCCTATATGTGAAATTTATTTATGTCTCAAATTACCGACCTTCTCTTGACCTTGACCCAGAGATAAGTATCGAAATTTTCCACCACCACAGCCGTATCTTTCGGCAAGTTTCATCAGTTCGGAGGTGGGATCCGAGCCAGGACTCAAAATGAAAACAACTGGCATGGTTGGAGTGCTTTGATCGAAAATCATATCAAAGCTCACGTTTGGTGGAGTTATATATTGTTCCCCCATTCTTTCACTGATGTAATTCACGACTGCTCGGTATACTCGATCCACACGAAAGCATCGAATTAAGAGTAGTTTTTCAAAGCTTGATAGTTTATTTGAATAATCGCAAGGAAATTCATCTGATTCTGGAGTGTCTGAGTCATACCACTGGAAAATGATTTATTACAATCATTAAGAATCTAGTCTAATCAATCTATCAAAATATGTACGACTTTTGATCATTACCCTCTTCCACTCGGGGCCTTGATCCTGTAACTGAATAGGTAGCTCTGAGAATTGAAGAGGGAAGTCATTTGATAACTTGAGGACATCTTCCCATCCACTATGTGCAAGCCACTTTGCCGGATTTATTCTCTGAGTCTTCTCCAAAGCGACATTCCCCTTAATGAAAAACTCTAGTTCAGGCTGATTGACAAAACTGATATCCTGATCGATTCTTGTGCAAATTTGAAAGGAAAAGAGCAGCTTATGCTTTTCGAAAATTCCTGTGCATCCATAATCATACACATTTTTTGTCAGCATGTTTATTATGTTCCTTAATCTTTTAATCAAAGTTGGATCCGGTAAGGCTTTCTTCAGGGAATATGTGAATACTTCAAGATAGCTAATTAAGGAATATTGATACATCGAATTGACTGTAGCCATGTCAGCAAGGACAAAAAATAATATTGCCCCTCGTTTAGCTGCTAGTCGATATCCATCTCTTAATTTATTGATATCTGCAGCTGTAACCGCAGCCAGGTGAAGTTTTGCTATGACCTCGTTGGCACTTGATTTCGTGTTTTCCAAGGTTTCTATTAGTTCGATGTTGTCTAACATGTTTCCTTTATTTGTGGCAATTTCTCTTAGGAGACTATCTTCAAGTGTTTTAAGAAGACGTTTATTCTCGCTGGTTTCTAACACTAAACTTTCTCTCTGTTCTTCTATATCCGGACGTTCAGTTCTGACAACTACTGACAGCAACTGATCTTCAAGACCCTGAGAAGATGGATACGATATAAAAATATTTAATCTGTTTTAAAAGTTTAAATTTATTTATAGACTTCTTAAAAGATATAATGATCTTCCACGTACGAAGAGAGTCACCATATAGTTGACAACAGTTGCTTTAGCATAGACAGCAGGATTGAAGTTTGGATTTGACAACTTTGTTGTCAAGTACAGTCGGAACTTTGGATCATAATCCACTTCCTTATCACCAATCACTATAAATAATCTTCCTGCGACATCTACAATTCATAATTCTTTATTATAACATATCCGTAATTAATATATATTTTTAAAACATACTTTGTACATTCTTCATCAAAACGTTATCTAATACTGGATCAATGTAGTCAACATCCTGGAAAAGTATTGGAAATCCATAGGTCACACCCATTTCCACTTGCTTAATGAAATCAGAATCATTAAAAGAGATAATCTTTAGATTCTTTTTTTGTTCTCTTTTCTTGATCCAGTTGAGTGCTTGTTGTTGAGGATCAATGCATAGTGAAAATCTTGAGGCTCGTGTTGTTAAAATGCCATTTTGTATTGATAGTTCATCAGGTGGTAGACCTTCTGAATTCCATCTATAGAGTTTAATCAAGAAAACAAATCATACGTTATAATATACACATCAAAATCAGTGAACAATATACAATTTTTAAGCTTGTCTTTATTTTCTCATACCCACTGATTTCGACGTCATTACTCAGCTGTGTTTCCAGTCTAAAAGGCTGAGTTAGAGGTATTTCCTTTTCTATAACACTCTTTTGCCAATTATTGTAAACCATTTCGTTCCTGAACTCGTAAGAGAAAGGACCATTGTAAGATAAGAAGCCAGCTGAAAGAAGACAATTGCCAATAACCTTGGCCATTTCTTCTTGAAGGTTTTCCAAGTCTTTCTGCCATCGTTCGTTCTCTGATGAAAGACCACTCATCAGTTTGTCAGCAGCAATTAGTCGTCTTTGAAGAAGGTCAGTCTCGTCTTGCAGTTTCTGCCTCTCTGTCATAGCGATCTCGTATTTTGCATTTAACTCAGACAACTGTTTCTCTATTCGTCTTAATTCTCGTTCTTCCTTTTCTAAAGCCTTTTGGGCTCTTTCTGCTTCGGCTTCCAATATTTGAACTCTCTCTATTTTAGGTTTCACCTAAGAAAATGATTAAACAACGATTCAAGCTTGCTACTTCTTTAGTTCAACAGATGTAAGTCAAGATTATGATTCTTACTTCTCTGTAAACGGCGCAGTAGTCCAGAACAGCCAATAAGAACTTATAGAGCCCATAGCCAGCTTTGCTGATGACCTTCATCTGTTCCATTTTGTTGGATCTTTTCAAATGTGCTTTGGCCATTTGTTGTTGTTTAAGTGTAATCAAATCGCAATTCATTTCCTGCAGAGTCCTCAGATAATTCGGATCGCTCATCATTCCCTTTGCGATTTTCCAAGAAATTTCTTTTGCACCTCGAATTATGGAAATGGCCTCACAGACCACCTGAACCGGTTCTGGTGGAGTCGCAAATGATCTGAGAATGAGAGGAAAAGCTCGTTAACTTCTTTTTTTATCACTTTTTCGTTGATCCATATTCATATAGAAACAATAGCAACCTAATTTCCGTAATATCAGCTTTATCTAGATCACTAAGTGCTAATCTGGCTGCTTCAAGAGCTGGTTGTGCTTCAGCCAACGCTTCCTTAGCTTCAGAAGATTCTTTAGCAATGATCTTATTTTGCTCTTCAATCTCTTGACGCTTTTCCATACTGATTGTCTGTTTTTCCTTAGCAATATCAGTGCTTTCTCCAATAGATTTCAATAATCTTTCACAATTCTGAGTCTGTTCTGCAACCTTCACTCTTTGCACAGCTAGTATCGCGTTTAGCTCCGCAAGCGTATCCGAAGCTTCTGCGATTTTGGTGAGCCCTGTATGAATCATTCAAGTTGATTAGAAAAACAAATTATTGTTCTTTCTATTGTAAAATTTTGTAGAAAATGTCTGTAAACAAATCTCATATCACTGAATAAATCAATTACCTCCAGAAAGTCTTTCACATTGAGCTGTGATGAATTCTCTCTTCTCCACCAAGAGATTTAAATATGTGTTTATGAAATCGAGATAGTGCTTGGGTGTCACGTAATTTCTTCTTCTAAGTTTTGTGTGGAAATCTGCCGTGTATTCACCAACAGACATATGGACGTGTACGATATGTTGGACTATTGATTCTCTGTATGCTTCTGGAATATTTGGATTCTGCAAATATGATGACAGAGTTAGATCAATGCAGGTTCTTAAATTCAGCAGAATCTTTGTTCTTTATAATATACACACGTCTATTAAAATCACGTTAGCCACAGCAAATAGTGCCTGTTCAGGCCAGGGAAACATCCAATCTATCGTTGTACTATTTACAAGACCAGGATAACTTCGACATCGAGATCTTAAAACATCGCCAGCAGGACTCATTGATAGGGCAATTCGTAAATTGGATACGCTAGTTTTCACAAAATAGTTCCATACGTTTTCTCTGAATAAAAAGATAGATAGTATAAGAAATTAGTTAGAACTAATCTATTTTAAAAATAAATAGATGATTTTCAAAAATATTGATAGTTTTCTTGAAGAGAAATTACTTAGTAACACCATAGCCAGCTTGTTTAGCAGCATTTCTGCAAGAACTAATCACAGAATCCTTCTCTTCATCAGTAAATAGTGCAGGTACCACTCCTATCATCAACATGTTGTTGACAATTTCCAAAAAGCTCTCATCCACAACATGAGATGCTGTAAAGAGAAATACAACCCTCTTATTTTCTACACCAACCAAATTGTAGAGCGCCTTCATATCTTCGCGAAAAGAAGCTTCGTTGTATCCTCGACTTAATGTGATTTCAAATATTTCGCAATGAGCAGCAAAAGCTGCCAATCTTATGACACTTTGCTTTCCACTTCCACCGATTCCCACAACTAATACATGACCACGATGCATTCGAAGGGCTCGATGCACTCTGGTTAAATGTTCCAAGGCATCGTTAAACAAAACCATATTCAGCTTCGAGCCTCTTTCGTTGTATTCTTCGAGAATCTGTAAGAATTTGTGTTATGGTAAACATTAAATCTCTAGATATCTAATAAAAAAATTTACCTCCATGAAAAGAGTATAAACTGCTTCATAGTCAAGTAGATCTTCATAAAATCTGGGTTCTTCTTCATTGCAAGCATTCCTGAAGTCTCCAAAAAGCAAAGGATCTCTCATTACATATTCTAAAATGTCTGGCTCTTCCTCCAAAACAGATTTTATTTTTTCCTCCAAATGAGCTCTTATTAATCTCTCATCCTACCAATGGACAAGTGTGTAATAATTTGTATTTTACGAATCGCATTATTTTATCAACATTTATTTATATTATTTCAATATGTCTTACAGTGTCGTTGATGAGTCGATCACACATGACTCTCATAAATTCATTTCTCCACAGACGAAAAAAATGCTGAACACCAGGAAAATAGTGTGGATTACTCTGTAGAAGTCCAGCTGTGATTCTTGATAAATCTCGCATGTTGAATATGTAGTGAAATTTGGAAGGCGTTGGAGGCAATTCAGTAACGACATTCTAAACAGATAATATATGGAAAATCTTATGTTTTAAGATATAATTATCTTCTACAATACGACTGCATTACCTTGTAGAGGTCTAACGTAATTTGAATAATTGGTTCTGCTATTAGTTGCACATCCTCTGAAAATACTTCCAAATGACCATTTAGGATACTGGTATAAATATAACTGAGAGTGTCATCAGATGGAAAAGTGACATTATAAACTGAGAACATGGAAAGAAATCGGGGATCTACTTTATTTCTTCCTCCGCCTGCTTTTCCCATAGCCGCTAGAAAACCTAATCAATATTTTGTAAGATTACTTCATTTTACTGAATTTTAATCAATCCTGATGATATAATTTAAATCCCTACATATGTCCTTTATGTTCATCCAGTTTAGATCTTTCCCTCGATCATAGAAACCTCCTCTTTCAAACAACAATTTCAAAAGAGCTATTGGCTGCTGGGTGCCATAGGTATCAACTAATGGCATGTTCATATCGTCAATAAAAACCATCAGTTTCTTTCCAATCGGAGGTCCATAGGTGTCCTTCGTTCTTTTCTCTACCGCTGATTCAATATTTCTTTGTACATCCATGGATGTTGTTCGCGAAGAAAAGTTTATAGGGAGTTGATTCTAAAGGATATTCCATTATTAATAAGAAGATAGCCTTTAGATTTTGATGAAAGCCATATATGATATGTAATATCGGGTTATTACGAATTTTTCTGGATTTAGGCTCCTCAGAAAGTCTTGAAGAATCGCAGTTTTGGAAGTACCAGTTTCACCAATTAGTACAACAGGTCGTTTAAGATTGTTCATTAAATTCACGAACCAGGTAGTTCTCATTGTATCAATAGTAGGAACCAATATGTCGCTAAAGTATTTATTTCTGTCGTGGATATATGCTGGAACAAGCCATTTCCATGGTACCCAAACTTGTTTGGAGACGTCCAGAAGGTAGTCGTATAATGATCGGAATGTAACTGGTAAATATCCTGAGATCATAACAAAACAAGTTAAAAATTACATTAATTTCTCTAGATCTCTAGAATTACATAATTCTAGAATTACATAGAATACAATAATTATGATGTATAAAATAGGAAATATTGGAAGGTCTGTACGTGTTGTTGCAGGCTTTTCAGCCGTGTCTTCAACCATCATGAGTCCAGAGATTTTCTTTATGTATTCATCGAAAGAAGGTCTAGATTCCGCCTCTAATGTAGCTCCTAATGAACAGTAACATGACTGGATATAAACAGCTTCTAAAACCTCATTTCTAATGGCGATTTCATCAGACCATTCAACTTCATGTTGACCGCTAGCTAGTGTAGATCGTCTTTGTGATAAATTTTCAAATGTTGAACTTCCTTCAAATTTAGCTCTAGTTGGTACATCTCGTTGATCAGGATAGAGAGCATCAACCATGTAACAAAGTTGTGTTATCTTAAAAAATATCAGTTAGTGACTAATTGAATATACTATTATTTATATAATTGAAAATACTATTATTTCTATTATGCAATTCGATTATTACCATATTGAGTGCTGTTTGGGGTACAATCATCTTCAATGGAGTGACTTGCTGCAAGCCTAGCATTCCGTCTATAATTAGTCTTATGGTACCATGTACATACTTTTCACACATAGCTTTCAAGAAATCTTTTTCTGATTCAGGTCTACTGTTTATCCACTTGTCCATGTACGGCTGGTATCCTAAATTTTTTGGGTCTACATAGACCATGCCAGCTCTGGAAACAGTTGCTGGTGATGCATATTGTAGATCACCTACCTATTGACATTCACAGTGAAGGATTTGACTGATTGAATTAGAAATCCTGTAAATTTAATGAAACTCTTACCTCAAAAAGTAGACTACAGTGGTCTTGTAATTTAATTCGCTCTTGATTGGCTAGAGTGAGAAGTTTGTTGTCGTCCATAACTGAGTTCATATTTTCGATCCATAAAGCATCAACATCACCATCGAAGAGAATGTACCTTCGCTCATCTTTTCCTGATTCAGTGGCTTTATTTATTTCCCTAAATATCTTGCTCAAGAGACCATCAGTCCAGTCACGTGTCAGAGGGTCAAGTACACCATAAAGTTCGATCACTGTACATGCCTTTTGAATCAAAAGTTATTAAAATGTAAGAATCTGGGAGAGGAGTTCTAAAAATAGTACCTTAGGATTCATAATATAAAGTTTCGTTGGCTTATCCAAATAGGTCTGAGCTCTACACAATGTTTCTATCACAACCGTTTTTCCTCCACCAGTAGGTCCGACAATCATCGTCGAATGTCTTGTCATCATAACTTCGTACATTTGTACAACTTTATCCACCTTGGAATAGAAATAGGGTCATCATCTGATAATACTGGACAAAGAAGTGTAAAAATAAAACCTATAATTACCTGATCTGGAAGAACAATGTATCCATATTGTTCTAGAACCTTTTCCACCGCATCATTAAAGTCGGGATACCTGACTCTTGGACAATCTAAACCAGGGAATAAGTCCTTAATCAGACCAAGGAAGAGGGGAACATCGTCAAATATGAACTTTGGTAGATTCATGTCTCGTAAAGCTCTCATCAAAACTACATTCTCTGGTAGATTTCCAGAAGTCCGTTTTAATTGTCCTGCCATATTAAGTACGGATTTCAGAGCTCTTAGTCCAAAATCGTAATGTGTTTGCTTGCTCAATTGTTCGGAAGCCAAAGTGTAAAGAACCGTCATCTTCTTAGCGAGAACTTTGGCTGTTAGAAAACCAGCACTGAAGAGCTTAATTTGACAAATAAGTTCGTTGTCAGGAACGATGCAAACAACAGGCCTGAAGAGAGCCTTTACTGATTCTGGAAGTTCAGTACGACCAGCATATCCTGGATTCATCGTTATGAATATTCCGACTTTGGAATCTAGTACGATGTCCTGATTTTCGAACTGATGAATAGCAATATTAAATTAGAAATATTTACCATAATTATTTACTCGTCATTAGTTTACTAATAGCTTACTAATTATCAGCTTGATTAGCTAACCATAAACCTATTGGATCTACTCTGTAAAGCTGATCTGATGGTTTGAAGTTGGGTGGAAATCACAGATAAGACAGACACATCTATTCGATTGAACTCATCGAAGCAACCCCAAGCTCCACATTGTGCTAAACCTCCCAGAGTTTTTCCAATCGCGACATAGTCCATCCCTTCACCACAATTTGTCACAACGCACAAAAGTCCTAAAGCCTTCGCCAGATCTTTGACTGTTTCGGTTTTACCAGTTCCAGCAGGCCCTAATGTGAAATACTGTTTCTAGAATTATCAAAATTAGGAATAACTCAGTAATCAAGATTAAAATTAATTCTGAATACCTGCAGGTGCACCTCCTAATTGCATAGAAAGTGCTTGAGTAATAGTCAAGTAGATCCTGTCTGTTAAGGGGGTGATTACAAGTCTTCCATTAAGTCCCATGTACTCATAACCATATTCGAAACTGCCAGTGCACTGGTTCATCCAAACATTGTCCAGATCATGGACCCAGTAGAACCTGATAAATTTATTCATATTAGTTTATTCATCTATCATTTAGTACCAGGATAGCTCTAATCATATTTTAATGATACCTTAACTGGCTTTCCCACTCAAATTCCATAGCATCCATGATGCTATCTCTGACAAATGCATCAATGATGTCACGAATGTGGACATCAACAGTAAGTACGGTATCCAGTTTCTTGCGATCGTTATTTGAAAGTGCGTCACCTCCCATCAGGGTTACTACTTCATCCAACTGAGTGTTTAGTTGTTGCAAATACTACGAACATAATGAGCATGGATGAAGTTAGGTTGAAGATGTCGAATAGTGAATTCAAATTCTGGAAGATCTTTCAAGTATACCTCCTTCATAGCTCGTTTTTTCCCTAACGAGATCTTTTTAAAAACGTTCTCAACTTCTGCTGTCCACCATATTTGATTTGCTGCGAGAATCATCATGCCCTGGAAGTCCAGCATCCATTCTGTTCGAGGTCTTCTTACCTATATTCATGTTTGCATAATAAATTCAACGAATGTCTTTAATATTCTGATGATTAGTTGTAAATCACCTTTCCATAATTGAAGACTGCTTTCTTGGTTAAATATCTATTGGATCTTCTCATTTCAGCAAGAGCAAGGACCATCCACTCCTCGATTTTTCCTTCAGCGATTACGGAATTTCTGAACTCCATGATTTCATTTTCATTTGATATCAAAGCACTAGCTACCGTTCTTCCCTGATTATTCAAATCGAGTCTAAATTTTCTGAGGTTGTCAAACATTTTTCCAACATGTTCCTGAATGACGCTCGGTTCAGTGCTACCTAGAATACCGAGGAGCTCCTCATCGCTGATGAAATTGAATCTTGGAAAAACAGCTCTTTTACTGTTTAAATATTCAGTTAGAGATTTCTGACATTTATCTAATCCAGCACTGAGCCCCTCAAACTCTTCTTTCCGACCTGCAATTATTGTCGTTAATTAACTAAGTTGATTTATTAAAAAGCTGGAAGAACTAATCAAGATCTAAACTGAAATTAAGACCTGCTATTGAACAACATTCCAGAACGTTCAATCTCTTGGAAGTGTCGAGCATAATTTTTCTGAAGACCTTGTCAATATCATCAAATTTCTTCGCCTCTTCAGGCAACTGAGTCCTGATATCACCTCCGACGAAAATTCCCTCTAGATACATCCATTTCCTCTGCAATTCCACCCAGGCTTCAACGACATCGGAAATCGTTTGCATTGACTTCTCCCATTTTTGAACCGTACCCAAAAACGGACCAATAAATTGGGATGCAGACATGCTTTGTAGGTTCATCATATTGTCTTCTAAAACTTGATTCAGTTCTTCAACTGGTCCCAGAATAAATCCTCGATCTTCACTACCTATTCAGTACATGAAAAATTTTGTTTTAACTGTATTTACACTGTGAACCAATAAAGTATTAACCTTTGAAATGTTTAACAACAATAAATTCCATGGTGGTCCATACTTCAGCAATATCTTTAACTCCTCTTTCGATAGCCAATTCTCTAATAGCATTATTGACTATAGCTTCTGCAATCTCTTGATTTTTAGCCAAATCCATTGCAAACATATTCTCCAAGGTAAACCTTTGAAATGACAGTTTAAATAAAATTTCTGTTACTTTAATTGTTGTCTTAGATTTTAGAATATGTATACTACTTGCGGAGGGATGCTGACAAACAAAAGTTTACAAAACTTACTCACCCCTCCATTTTGTTGTGTGATCCATTAGTTGTGTCGTGAATTATGATTACGAAAATAGAGAAAGCTCAAATTTAAAATTTTATAATTGTCTTTTTATCGTTCACTTCATATGTTAACCAAAGTCTTTGTTTCTTATTTATGTATTATTCATATTTTGTAACTTTTTTCATGTCGCGATACTGAGAGAATTTATATCCAAAAGTCACAAAACATGAACACTTTTGTTTATTAAAGGAAGAGAGTGGAATGAAAATTCCGGAATGGGATAGGAAGGATTAAACGCAGATAGAATAGATTAAAAATAGTTGAGAATCCAGATTCTCTACAAAGTTATTGATGAAGTTTTCCTTACATAAAATAATTAATACTAAAGCTTAGTGTGTTTTAAAAACTGTAAAATAACTTATTTATCCTCGGACCTGTCTGGGGACATGTCAAAATGTTTCCCAGTTTTGTCCATTAGTTCCTGCCAATGTCTTTCACGCATAGCTTCATTTTTCAGTTCAACGAAGAGAGGAACCGAATTTCTGAAGCCTTTCATCGTTGCATCTAATGCTAGACCTACACTAAGCATCCTAACTGGTCTCGGTAATTTTCGAAAGTCTTTTAAAAAGTTATCCATTCCATCCATAAGTTGTTGAGGATTTAAATTTGCCCAAAGTGTCTTTGACCAGACATCTCGAGCATTTTTCTGCTGTTTATACAATTTGTACAACATTTCCATTCCTTCATAATCCTTTTTCACTTTTAGGAAAAGTGAATAATCTGATGGTTCCAGATCAAATAGAATCTCGGCGTTCACCAAATCTAGTCTTTTTTTTTCTAGGGCATCGATTCGTTTTCCATATTCCTGGTATAAATAAAAATGATAATACTCAAGGATATATCTTTGAAAAATAAATAAATAAATAAATAAAGTTTATGAAGAATTCGTACGTCCATCATTTTCATTCCTCGGTCCAAATCATCACCAACACTTCCTGGTCCATTTTGATCAAAATCCTCAGCAAATTCCAGAAGTTCTTTGCCAAAATCTTCTATTTGCTCTATGGTCATGTCGCAAAACCTGTCTTTTGTGGTTTCCAAAGTGGTGGATCTATACAAGGCGCCCAAAAATAGTGACTCCCAATTTTTTTGAAGCTTATAGGCCATGTTTTCGTCCTCTTCAAGAAACTTGATTCCATGCATTCTGAGAGTCCTGAATGTTTCCTGAATGACAGTAAATTAATTTGTACAATATTTTATTCATTTTTTTAATACAATTTTTTATTATTTATCATCAAAATTGATTTAATTTAATTGTTAAACCTGGTACAACAAGTACTGGACTTCAGCCTGAATTGACATTTTCTTTACATCAGTGATAGCTTGCATGATGACCTTGAACCGATCTAATCCACTAACAACAAGTTCGATCTCTTCGCGACTTCTCTCAATTTTGCTTTTCAAATCTATCATCGATTCAAGCGTTTCTTCCAGAAGATACTTTCCTAAAATGTTTTTCCATTCAGTCGCATGATCTGTTATTTCTTGTAGTAGTGGTTTCAAATTTATTCTGTAGAAATAAAATCTTTAAAATAACTGTGTACTAATTAATTTTTTTTATTCTCAGTCAAAATACATTACCGAATGCTGTCATTGTCGAAATAATCGTTCAATTCTTGAATCTCGTCTATTATTGCTCCATAAAATGAAAATTTTTCATCGTAGTTTTGAAGCGTAGGTCGAGTTGCTACAAATTTTTCACACATGCTCTTTTTATCAAAAAACCAGAGATTACTATACTTCTTCCATTTTTGCAGATATCTCAAGTTCTTCACTGATATTCTTTGTGCTGTTTCTTGAATATTCATTATTAATTCGTTAACGACCTGGATATTCATGATATCCTCATAGAAACTAAATACCACATAATCTTCCAGCTGAGCTTCCATTTGTGGTTTACATTCCAAACATGTTCCTCTTTGCCATCTGGGAAAAGCTTTAACCCTATCCATTATATCTTTAACATTGTGTAAAATTATTGTGAAAATTTCACCAGGAGATGGTCTCAAAACCACTTCTGAAGCTAGTAAAGCTGCATCGACAGTGAAGAGTGGTTTATTTCCAGATAATTGATTGTTCAAATATTCCATATTTTTGATAAAACATCTGTAAAAAAATAGTTGATAACATATAGTTAAAATTTTATAAAACTAAATCAACCTTTGATGGATCAAGTTCTTACTTTATCAGAGCAGTGAATATTTTGTATTCGTATCTTTCATATAAAAGCTGCATTGAAAGGCTTCTCCCAGTTGAAGTTTCTTCAACAAGACTTTCCAATTTAATCAGCAATGGAGTAGCAGAACTGTATGTTTTAGTCATAGAACAGATTGTTTCTGTTCTTTTGGATTCCATTTCAAGAAAGTAAGCCTGAAAAAGAGTTGTATTTAATTTCAGAGATCTTTTCAATTATGAAATATTCTTTAAAAGTTAACCTACCTTACAACTTTTTAGTTCATAATTTGGATCACTTGGGTCGTGTTGTACTGAACATAAATTGTAATTTTCAAAATTGATTCGATTGTCGAGATCTGCTTTCATTTGATTCATTTGAGTAACAATGGAAATTAAACTTTTTAGTACTTTTCTACATGATAGAACGTAACTCTTGATCCCCAAAGAATACCAGTTCAAACGTAAGACACCAGGTTGAATGTATTTTTCCACGTTTTGTAACGTGTTTTTCAAAAGTTGAACCTGCATTTGTTGGGAAAATAAATTTTGAACGTTAAATAATACATATAATATTAATTATACAACTAAACTTTAATTTAGATCAATTTAAACCTACATCAGCATCACCTAATTTATCTACAATATCATTATACTGGTTGATCATCTTTTCCGTGAGCTCAATGTCTTCGTGCAGTCGATTTTTTTGAATACTAACTTCTCTGATACAGGAAGGTAATTCAAAACCAAGCTGTTCCAATAATTCTGCCTAAAAATAAATGATTATTCTTTTTAACGATGAATGTCAATCATTATAGACTTTTTTTATAACAAGAATTCTTCATACTTCACGGATTATTTCAAAAACAGACGAATTGAAATTTAGTTTAAATTTTAACTGTCGTTCAATGAGGATAAATCCATCCATCAGTTCAGACCACGTCACTTTTCTATCTTTTTTCCCAGAAGAAGCAGATGTTGTAGATGGTCTGTGATCTTTCGTGAGAGACATTATTTTTGAATCTGTTTTTCCTTCCATTTGTACAGATGGTTTCTGACTATTGATAGTTCTCAAACTTATAACTGCGGAGTCACCTGCACCTAAAGTATTGTGTTTGACATTTAATTTTTAAAAAATCGATCCTCAAAATTATGAAAAAATAATAATTTTTAAAGAGAGGGCATTTATATGTAATTGTTCACTTGGAACTTTATGAATTCTATGCTGCTGTACCAAAGCTAAATTTCGCCACCAATCGATCGTTTCTTCTTATTGAATCTGAGATTGATGAATGAGTAGTAGTGAGAACACTGCGATCTTTGACTTTTGATTTTTTCTTCTTTAAAGGAGTTGGTGGTTTTATTTCACTTCCTAAACGAAAACTTAATTGACTATGTATGTTTTGGATTCAACCAAGCAGATGAAACTTACTCTCTTCCTGTTTACCACAGACCACTTTGAGTATATTTTTCTTCATGGAAGCTACAACTAAATTTTGAGTCTTATCGACCCAAGCCTTAAATTTCGACTCTTCGAAGGTCTTCATCTGTGTCCCTAATTCCAAGTATTGACCAAATGCAAAAATTTTCAGGTCACTGTTTTTTAGTTCCTTAACATTTTGAAAAAGCAATACCGGGTCTTTGAGACGATGAAACAATTGTCTTTCCCAAAATATTGCACCTGAGACTGGTGGATGATATGTCAGGAGCGGAGGGTGTCTTTTACCTACAGATGATTTGAAAATACATTTTTATATTTTTATAAAATCGAATGAAGTACGTGATTACTAATATAAATAAATAATCTCACCTTGATTAAATATGTTTTCCACCATACCAATTTCTTTGCTAAACTGTTGCATAATAACATCAAATTTCCTAGACAACTGATCCTGAATAGCTTCTCTTGTTTTCATGTTCCTAAATTTCAGCAACGTACCAAGTGCCTCCTCTGCACTTATAAGCACCATAAAACACTCATCAATGAAGACCTTCGCTTCATTTTCTAACAAAACTACTTGTGTGTTAAACCAAGTCATCGTTGCATCCCAATTCTCTCTATTAAACTCGGAGAAAATATTAAAATCAGATTCCTCAATGGGAATGATGAGTTTGCCAACTCTTTTAACAATTGCATCAATTTGAGCTGGATCGTTTATGATGGACTTTAATTCAGCTCCAAATATATTGTAGAAATCTTGCAAAACGCTGGCAATAATATTTAAATCTTTGCATACATTCGATATGTATTCAGTCTCCTTGAAAAGGCGACGTTGATCAAATTCCCAACGCATTCCTTTTCCTGAATCCTCAATACTTCGTCTGGTGTTTAAGTAAGCAGCTTTCCATTTTCTCATCATCTTGTGGGCATTTTCAGTTTTCTGGAGAACTTCCTCTAAAGGTTTTCTAAAAAATAAGATCAAGATAACAAAAAGGTCTTGAAATTTGATATTTGTGGATTTATAATTCGCGTACTTGAAAATAGTTTTCACTGCAAGATTTATAGTGACATTTTGACACAATTGCCAAGAGATTTTCTCCAATAATGGTACCATCTTATCTTCAGTGCAGTAGTACTTTGATAAGACCCACATCATCCTTATTCCATTCATCAATGAAGGAATAGCATCCGTAATTTCTTCGAAGCAATCGCTTTCGTGTATAAGCTGTAAATTAATTTCATTAATATCACACTCACTGTGTCGTAACATAAAAATTGATTTTAGTTTCGAGTAACTTTATAGTCACCTTAAAATATCTCAAAACTGTAAAAAGGATTTTGTTATTATCCCTCGCTTCCGTATAATATTTCCAAAGTTCAATTTGGAAGTATTCGAAAGCAGAACCGATTGTTGAAAGACTGTGATTAAGAATAGATAATATTCTTTTGACGATCGGAGTCTTGAGTTGTTCAACCAAAATTGATAGTGCAGTTTCTCGATTTCTCCAGTCATCGTATTCAGTCATTAGACCACTTCCCTGGGATTCTTTTTTTCCATATGAATCCAATATCTGAAAAATTAAGATAATCATTTCATGAAAATTGTATGTGTTCTGAAGATTTTTACTTTCTCATCTAATGAGAAGGTATTTGTTTATGTCTATTCTTCTTGAGAATCGGTTAATAGAATTCTATCAATACTTTTTGAATATGTTTGCCCCAAGCCATCACTGCTTCTTCCAATTGCTCTATAATTTTTTTATTAGACGACAATGCTTCATCTGTCACTTTTGGATCCAATAATTCGGGAATTTTTGGCATAGTTAGCAATGCGTCTCCTTCTATATGTTCCAAAGTCCTAAATGTTATAAATATTACTATTATTACTATTGTGAGGCTTCTATTTGTGAAAAAGTGTTTAACTGTGACACGAACCACTCAACAGTTGCTGATAATTTACTCAGATAATCAATCATGTCTTTTTTAATCGGTTCAATCGGAATTTCGTCTTCAGTTTCTATCTTCGCAGGTCTGGTCGAAATACTAGATTTATAAGATTTAGATTCGGACAATGAATCGATTTTCTTACTCTCTGATTGTCTTGCACTCGTGGAAACTTTGCTTTTTTTACTCCGTAACAATTCTACGCTCTGGTGATTAGTACGCACTTCCTCTTTCTCTGAGATTTTATCAATGTTCTTTTGTTCGTCCCATTCTGTGGTCTTACTTTCCAGTTTATCTGCTGCCAATGAAATTCTTCTATAATCGGAAGGTCTCACGAAAGCTGAAGCCTATTGTACCAATAGTTTATGTTTATTCAGTTCCTTCACTTACTTCAAGTTTCGCAAATGTTGATTTAGGCTAGAGCAATTTTTTTTGGTTCATCGTGAGGCGTAATGTGTTACGTATACGTAAGATAAGCCGGCAATTAAATTGTACGTTTTTATAATTAGAAAATAAATTAAATTGACCTGAGATGCCGCCACTGTTTGCAATGCTGCTGCAGTTTTTTCGCTGTGTGGTGCTCCTGATAGAGTACTATACACTTCTTGAGCATGGAGTCTTTGGGCAGCGCCAGGTCCTCTAAATTGCTTCTCAACGAGGGGCTTAAAGACCTAAGAAAAATAATTTGTAATTACAAATGTTTTCTTCAAGAAATGATACTTTTCTAGTTGAATCGATACAAATTTTTCTAATGATCTATTGGCAAATAATTCTTGCTAGAGAACTAATAATTGATGTTTGCACTTACGTAAGTGAGCATACGATTTAGGGTGGATAAGAACTTGCCATTCAATGACCCAACGACGATGTAACTTGGCATCTCAGCGCAACATTCATCAAAGGTGTTGAAAGGTGATATACCTTCTTCACTAGTTCGCATTAAATATATAAGGTTCACACCACCTAAATCAGTTCTTCTACCGTCGATTTCACCGCTAAACATATGCAAAACGGGAACCTGCACTACCTTGTCGACTACTTTCTAAAGTAGGGGATTGAATAATTTATATATTAATTTAATAGAAGATTTAAAGAAATATGTAATTGAACATTCGTTGGTTACTTCTTGATATTTAGAAAATAAAGCTCACCTTAGTGAGAATGTATTTATCTTCTTCTCCCGGAGCAGGCATAAAACTGACAGTTTCCACTGATAAAAATATGGTATAATTATATTCATAATAAATGTTGTATTATAAATAATAAGGAATATTTATTTATCTGTTAAAAGGATTTAAACTAACGAGAAGAGTCGCTTTTAGTTTGAGACTTCTTTTTGAACTGGGTGATTGGAGACTTAATTCCTTTTTCGTCTTCTTCTTCTTCTTCGCCTAAATCCTCAGCTTCTTCATCACCTTCACTATCTTCGAGAACAGAATGGAAAGATTTTGCTAAAGTCAGTGAAGATCCCGTAAAAGCACTGACGGCTGAGTTGTTCACATCACTTAGATCTTTTTTGCTTTTACTCTTTTTCCCCTTTTTCACTTTCTTATCCTTCTTTTTTTCCTCCTCTTGCTTTTCCACTTTTCCTATTTATACAAATTTTGAGAATATTATTCTTTATTTATTCTTTCTTTATTTATTTTAAAAATTTCTGCGCGTGCAATGCAATACAGTCTCAGTGAAAAATATTCAAGTGCAATATGATTTATATAAGACAGTGCATAAAGTGTGATTTTTTATTTATTTTTTTTCTCGATATTACCAGGTGCGCTTTTTGTTAATCTTTGAGGTCTGCCTTTCGAGGCAATTGAAGTCATGGCCGTAATTTTACGGAAACCTGTGGTCGTTCACAAAAGAGGCGCAATATTTAAAAAACGACACACTTGTCAATATTCAATTAATTATTAATCAGACTTTAGATAAAAATCTTTATCCTTACTTTCTTCCCACACTGAAACTTCTTCCTGTATTGTTTCACTGCGATATGTTTTGTAAAAAAATATTTGCTTTCTAGCGAGATCTGTTACTCCATACGTGTTAAGTACTAGAAAATTGAGTAAATCCTCTTCGTAGTGACGATCATCTCTCTGAGAATATTTAAAAATTTAATATTTCATTCTTTTTATTGCAAACTGAAAGTAGTAGTGTATAAAATATAATAAAAATTCTCAATTACCGATAAGAGATCGTTGAAAATTTCATTCATGCCGCTTAATCCTAGGAATTTTAAAACTCTTTCTCGTATCCATAATATTCTAAAGTAAAAGCAAGATTATTTAGAATTATATATTATAGGAGGAATGTAATTTGTAGGTACATAAATGAATTATGAATTTTGCTCACCTGTAATCCATAGTTAATGAAGACGAGGGAGTGACTTCACCTTCGTTCTCATTTTCATCGCCTTCAAAACCCTCCTCAGCTTCACCAAATATTTCCGAATCAAATTCTGATTCGTTCGTTTTGGCCATGGCTTTTTTTCTGGGCGATTACTTTCCAATAAATTTCTAAATAATTTTTATAATCATTATTTTATAACGCATATGAATATCGAGTTTTGTTTTGAAAAGAAAATAAGATGAATATAAAAACTACAAAAAAGATAAGTCATATATCATGGGTATATGATAACCTACGAGATTGACAGAGACTATTAAATAAGTCAATTTAGGACAACAGAGCTCTTTTTTATTAATAATTTATAAAAAGGATAAAATAAAACATTTTCCAAAATAATCTTATTTAATTTACCTATAATATAAATAAGCAGTGCAGAATTGTCATTTTTTAACAAACGTAAAAAACTTTCTGCTTCGCATCCTAATGAGGTTTTGGCATAACGTTGCTATGCAGAACTGGTTGGCATGGAAAATAAACAACTATGG
>JAUEJJ010000042.1:6170134-6183871 GCA_032164275.1 Synergus coniferae
ACTATTTTCACTGCATTAATATAATGTAAGATGCAGCTCACGAAGTTCTGTGACTATTACATCGGCTTTAAAAAGAACTTCGAGACGTCGGTTTTCGTTCTCGGAAAATTTATGGAAGATAAAAATTTATTGTTTCATATCGAGAGTTCGTAGTGTGCCTGTGAAAACAGCATTACCTTGGGTGAAATATATGTATTTATTCTAGATTTATTTCGTGATATAAAAATTGTGTTGGCAGAGTGTCGATTTCGCGGACGATTTAAAACATCCGGTTTTTCGTCGAATTTTTCATTTTTTCCGATCAATTAAGTTATTTATTTGCAATTTTAGAAAAAATAAACTTTTCAATTGTACCCAAGAGAATTATGGGAAAATTCGAATTAGAAACTTATAAAATTGAAAAATCCTAAACTTCAACCGATAAAAGACAATATTGAATATTTAGATGATATAAATTTAATAACGATACTTGCTCATGGTTTTCCAGCAATACATATTTAAAATTATAGTTGAAATTAAATATTGATCACATTGGAAAAGCCTTATCATTTCAAATTCAATAAAAATATTATTTTTTAATAATGTTTTTAAATTAAAATTCTAATATTTTTAAATTTAAAAAGTGGATCTAAATTTTTATTGAATATCGTGTATTGAATAACTCAAACCGCAGGGGATTTATGAAGTCAGGTACTCTGCAAATAATAGATAAACTTGAACATACAGTTTCGAGTGGAATGATTAATATGTAATCTTTGAATGAAACTATTATCGGAATAAATATCAAATTGGGAAATTAGGTCATCAATTTAATTATATAATGCAGTGATTACGTAAAATGTACATCAATTCGTAAATTGAAAATTATTAAAATTTTTTGAAAACGAGGATCTTTTAAAGCAAAAGTAAATTTTAAAAATTATCATTTTTTATTGAAAAATGACTTGAAAATTTTTTTATTTTATTTTTCATATAATATTGCTATATGTACTTTTTTTGGTCCTGTGTCTATTATCAGATTAAATTATTTTATAAAAATACATCAAAACCGTTTCTTCATTTGTAGTTTTAAGAAATGAATCAAAGTGGAAATCTGACACAAATTTTTTCTATCCGGTCCAAATGTATTTACGTTTTATCAGCGTGTATACCTGCCAGATTATGTTATCGTGCATGTACGTGTTTTGAACCCGCTTAATGGCAGCCCATGTCAATAAATTTCCAACCCCAATATAATATGCTTTATTCTATAATACGCTTTATTCTGTTTAAGAATCCCAGATATTTATAAATTAAGTACAAAGTCAAATATCACGAATATTCTCTCTAAATACATAGTTAATGTAATAATATATTAAATCCGAGATTAAATCTGAACTGATTGTTTAATACAGTTTTAGTTAACAAGAATTAGCTTTGTGTTAATTTATTCATAACTTCTTCCTGGCATAGGATGATTGTTACCACATATTGGGCTTTTTTTTGTACGAATCACTGTGTAGTTAAGTAATTAAATATTAATGTAAGTATAATAACGCTATCTGGAAATATTATCAATAATGAATGGGAATAGAAATAGTAAATGGTAAATCAATATGATTGAATCAAATGTATTATGTAATTCGATATTAGGGTTGGCTGGACAAAATCGACAATCTAAATTAAATTGCATTATTGATCAGGATTATTAAATTGCTGATCGACATCATAATTAATCGTCATTCATTATACTCAGTGGTAGGGGGAATTGAACTGATATTACAGTGTCGTATAATTATATTACTATGATATTCACTGCTAGGATATATTAACCTTTGCTAATACAATTGAAATTATCATAAACATTCTTAAGTTATCAACGGCTACACAATTGTGTTAAAGTTCAGAGATCGGTAACCTTAACATAACAGTTATGTAACATTTTCCGAATTTCTCTGAATTCTTGCTTACCTGCATGTTCTCGCGTGTGATCAGCAGGACTCAGGGTTTCTCTCATTGAAAGTGACATCAGAAGCTCTTGATGCAGTTTTTGTTTTCCAAAGGCCACTGCTCCACTCGTAACCATAATGCATTCTCTGCCTTCATTTTGGCATTCAGCTACTTGTTCCACTATAGAGGCTAACCTACCTAACGCGAGACCATGTTCATCTTCTCTAGTGATAACAGCACTTCCCAATTTGACTACCAATCTGCGTGCGTATTTCAGTTGACTCCGTTCAGAAAAAGTTCCTCGACGTGGACGATCTGCTGTTTGATGTTCTCGTCGAAAGTCCAATCGATTACTCTGTGAACATAATTCAAAAATATTCTTCATTAAACCTCTCAATTCTTGATCACATCTTTCCATTTACATATTTTTTCCAATTATATTTCCAGATTCGGAATTGTTAAAAAGTAATTTAAAGATTCTACTTGGAAAGAAGTTTATTTGTAGTTGAAAAGAAAAAGAATTTCCTGAGGATATAAGAAGTATTTGAAATGTAGGCGTGACTAGAATTTATATATATATATATATATATATATATATATACGTACAAGTGTAATTAATCGTAATTCGATTAGAGTTGCTCTGTAGGGAATAGCAGCTCGATAAATCGAAATCGAGTGCTGTACTGAGTTGAGTACACTTGGTCATGTTTTCCAACCCCTCGGTCCAGACATGATTAATGAAGGCAAAAAATATTTAATTCGATTGCGAAATGCGAACTACAGTTTTATCTGATAAATACTTCTCAATACGCGTTTGATAAGACATATTTTCTTGGAAATAAAATTTATAACTAAGCGAACTATAATCCTGGAGATTAGGTTCTAGGTTCTTATATTAGGTTCTTCAGTTTCTATAGAAAATTTTATGAAATTTTCCGAATATTTCTTGAAAGTGTCGAAGAATCTTGATATAGAGTTTCAATAAAATTGATAAGAGATTTGATTAAAGTTCCCCTTTTATAATTAATTTATATCGTTTCCTTCTTCGGTTCTAATGCAGTTATACATAATTAAATAATTCGATTAGAAGGGTGATGAGATATTTTCACTGCTGATATTAAATGAGAAATTCATTTCTGTAAACGTTTATCAAAAGAGAAAACTTTAATCAAATGAAGGACTCACCTCAGATGGCACGGAAAATTGAGAAAATTGTGTCGTGTAATCTAGAAGCTGCTGTTTCGCTAGAAGATTTCCCAAGTGGTACTGTGCACTGCACATATACGTATATCGCATGTGTGAAATTCTCAGGAAAATTGTTATTGACTAAGAAACCTAGTTTATATAGAACTATTCAAAATTAAGTTACACCAAATGCGAGAAACTTTTCCATTTCTCTCTCATTTCGTAAAAATTATTTTCATATTATTATTATTTTCATATTATTAATTTCGTCTCCTAAATTCTTTTAGATTTTTGTTACTAATTTTTCAGTAAATTTTCACTGATTAGCCAGTGAAACACCTTAGTGATTTGATTCAGTGGCAGCTAAGTGACAGCTGACACTGTAATTTTAAATTTAGAGAGATGATGAATGTTTGTTTATAATGTCAATATCCATAAAGCAAAAATTGGGAAGCGAAACGTGATCTGTGTAAACGTGATGGACTTCGAAGCGAAACATTGCATTGACTCGCTTTATCTCTTCGATGATGACCAGACTCTAGAGGGTCATAGTATGCAGGAAAACAGACCACACATGAATTGTTCTCTATAAACAACGTGCTGATCAATCATACAATGTTAGTAATCTATTAATTGAACAGTACGAGAGGGAGAACCGCGATACTTCCGGAAAATGCTGTTAATTGTAACAGCGGTTGACATCAGCTGGAAACTATATATTCGTTAAGGAAACAACGCGATTTTCGTAATTTAATCATGCAAACCACAACAAGTCAGTAATTTTATTCTTCCCATAAATCTTCACGCAGTTGATAAAAGAACTGTCACTATATGTGAAGTGAACAATTTTCAGTTTTATATAGAATACATGCTTCAAAAATTCCCAGGGAAATTAATCAAATAAGAAACCTAGTTTCTATGTATAAGACATTCTCATCAATTCTATTTCTTCGTCAGCGTCTTTAATCATTTTCTTACGCAATTCCTAACGATTTCAAGGGGAAAGTCTCATTTGAAATGTTTCTGCGAGCTTTTTAAACATGATTGAAAAGCATGATTTTACGTATCTCTAGTCAGGTGAGCCTTTAATAAACAGATAACAATATTCAAAGATAAGTTTATCAGGGTAATTATCTTACGAATACAATGTGTCTTCAATGGAAGTGTTTCATATGACAATGAATTTTGTATATAATGAAACTTCTTTAAAATATTTTTTTATGGGAAAACGAAGGAATTTTGGATACCAAGATATACATAATATTTGAAAATCTTCAGACTCCTTTTATCTTCTCTCTCTCTCTCTTATTTTATATTACATATAGTATTGAACTCTTTCTTCTT
Organism: Synergus coniferae; assembly: GCA_032164275.1. Lineage (NCBI taxonomy): Eukaryota > Metazoa > Arthropoda > Insecta > Hymenoptera > Cynipidae > Synergus > Synergus coniferae. Next base: position 6,174,593 of record JAUEJJ010000042.1, read on the forward strand.
GAATTTTGTGTTGTCGAGAGAATTGAGGTTACACAATTTCTCTGAGAATACATTGTTATCGGTTATTCAATTAGAATTTGTAGGAAACATGCTCTTTTCAAGCTGTCAAGTTTCTACTGAACTAAATAGCACATCAAAAGTTTTCAGATATACGCGGGTTGCACATTTAAAGCTTGAAAACATGTTCCGTATTTCATACCCTCAGGCGAAACGGATAGACTGATTTCACCTGAAGTATTCCAAATTTAATTTTTGAAGGATGTTGAGTTACTCATTTTCTGTATTAAGGCTGAAGTGTTCGTAATAAATGAGTGTTTTTGACATAAATTCAGCTTCAGACGTCAAAAACAATTTTTTGAAAAAGATCTAAACTATTAATTAAAAATTATAGTTGTACAAATCAAATCGAAATTTTGCAATTTCAAAATTTAGTGATGACGTACCAAAAACAAAAATCTTTTACTCAATATCGAATAATTCCATGCAGAATTTATTGTTCGCCTTTCTTGATATTTCTGATCTATTTATACTTGGATAATTTTATAAATAACCTCAATCAATACCAAGATGCTCTTTTGAATAATAAATTATTGACAAGGTACATATCACTTTAAATTTAGAACACTCTCAGCTTCAATGAATTCACGCGTTTTTCTACTCCCGATCATTGAATATTATTACATGATCAAAGAAGTAACATGAGTGCTGTAATTCCTTCATAACACAAATCACAAATCAAATTTAACGTCATTACTGACATTTATATTATTCTTGATGAAAAATTATCACTCATTGTTATTCATTGTTAAGAGTTTTAAATACCAAAAATTGTAAGCAACTCATTAAGCGTCCAATGCTTCTAAAAATTCAAAAAGCCATATATGGCCTTATTTTCTAGTTTTTATTTTGATTGTAAAATATAACAGTGCGAGAAGAATCCATGCTGGGAACCTAAATTTCCTAAATTGACACCTTTTCTAAAATTCACTACTCTCCACACAATTTCCAACAACACTTGATGATTGAATATTATTAAATAATCGACCTTTGAGTACTACCAATCCGAATAACACAAGTCACAAATCAGACAAATTCAACACCACAATACACTTAGAAATTATTCCTGATAAAAAATGATCACTTTGAATTTTATTACATACTGGTGGAAGATGTCCAGTAGCGCTGGACGCGAATCTTGTAAAAGAGGGCGCCAACCTAGTAGACCTCGGTAACAGAAGAGCTGCGTACATCTTCTCTTCTGTCAATTAGACCTTCGAGTATCGAGAAACAATCGCGGTGGTCAACAACACACTGAGATTCATGTCGGGAATTTCTTGAGACGAGAGTGTCTTATCAGTGCCGATTAAAAGAGGTCTATTGGTGGGGCAATATTTCTGAAGAGTAAAACTCATTGGCGTAACATTAATAATCAAGAGACTATGTACAAGGACACGCTAAGTCCGTACTTGGAGAAAAAAAAATCAAACTATAGGCGAGGGAACTTTGACCTCTGGGAAAATCATGATTACGTTTTGGCGTAAACTATTGTAATCTCTGAAGAGCAGCTTATGGGATCGACGTGACTGATGGTACACGTGTACGGAAGTGTTTCCGATAATCTCTGATTGCTGATTCATCGCCGGACAAATGCAGTCGGCAATGACATCAAATTTAATTGCATCGGAATGGGAGAGAAACTGAAACCCGTTAATTGCTTTGAATACCTGACACATACTTAACTGTGAATACTGAATACCTAACTGTGAAGGGCTTGCTAAATTAAGACCATTGAAGGAGAAATTTCGAGTACATACAACGGCATATATAAAGCAGTAAGCTACTGACGAGAGTAAATATCGAGCTCGGAAATATTGAGGGGCTGAGATCAAAAGTGGATTAAAATAAAGGTGGGAACAAAAATGGGTTAAGAAGGCTACGGGCAAAAACGGATTAGAAAATAAATTAGAAAAACGAGGATTATATCGTATATTTTAATATAACTTTATGATAGATCAACATATTATATTCTAATATATCACTCTATGATAGAGTTATATTAAAATATACGATATAATCTTCGTTTTTTTAATTCCTTTTCTAATTCGTTTTTACCCGTAGCATTATTAACTCATTTTTGCTCCCACTATTATTTTAATCCGCTTTTGATCTCAGTCCCTCATATAAGGAAATCGGCGAGTATCGAATTGAAATTTAATTTGCAGTTTCGGAATTTCGGATTTTATTAATAATTAAAGCATTGACATTGTGGACAAGCATTTCCGAAGATAGGGAATATTCAACAATCTTTGGTTTTCGTGTTTACTGTTTACAAACGGTCTCTTGACAATTGGTCAGCCAGTTTACTACATGTATATAGGATTTGGAAGTCGACTCAAACACCTTTTATAGATAAAGTCTTCGTCATCGGTCTCTGGGGAGTCTGAGAGATGGAACCGGACGATAATATTGTCCGATGATAAATTGTTTGACCCAAACGCTTATCTATTTCTCTCCAATTTGTGGTAAACATTTTCAGTTCAATAAGATTATATATCGAAGCTTAAGTCGATTGTACCGTTTCAAGAAATATTTGCACGTTTTTACAATATCAGAAATGTGTTTAATTGAAAATAGTACATTATTGAAGAGCTCAGAATGTACTTCGGAAAGTACCCTGTTAATAAAATCTGTGAGATTTAAATTTAAATTACTTTTTGTTCGGTACACTGAAAAAGCTATTGAATTATGAAAGTGGTTTTTAAGACATTTGCATACTTCAGGAATGAGCCCTTTAAAAAATTTTCGCGGTTTTTTTTTTAATACATTTACATAATACGTTAAAATCGATCGTGTTCTTTGTACAAGACTGAGTTTATGATAGTGTAAGACCACCTTCAACTTGCTGGATCGTATAACTCGAGGCAGCATGAACTACTTCCGGCAAGCCAATATGCTATCATCCACTGTCGCCTCTGAGGAAAATTCAATGGAAAATCTTGTAAATGGATTTTTCCCGTTAAGGAGGCGTGATAAAAAAAAAAGCGAATAAGCACCAAGTTACACTCCTTCATCTGTGCGAAACGCGGAAAACTGAGAAAGAATTACCAAAAAAAGATTGAACATTTTCACATTATTTTCACACCAGTAATGAAAAAAAAAAGAGATAAACTTTGTTAAAACCTTAAAATCTTTGGTGGGTCGAAGTATTTATTTTATTTAAAATATTTTCAAACTCTAAGCCACAAAGATAATTTTTAATCAAGAAGCGAAAAAGGCGCAACAAAATTTTACCCTCGAAGTGCGACGTATATATACTTGCAGAGTGAATGAAATAATATTCACTAATTACTGTTGGTATAAATGTGTATATTTTAATGAATTTCTATAGAAGCATGCACAAAGATGAGATAAATAAAAACTCCGCGTTGAACGAAGATACTTTCGGAGCAGATGTAATTACAAAATTTTTTAAACAAAAAGGGCAAGTTGGGAAAAACCGTATTATTTGTTATAATATTTCTCCCCTAATTAATTAATTAAATTAATTTCGCTTGTGTTATAGGAACCTGCTTTTACAAGCTTTTTCGTTTTCTATAAAAAAATACGACGCCTGAGATTCTTATCGTTGATTAGAGTAATCCAGTTTGCCTGGACTACCAAGACTTGAAGTTTTATATTATTAAAAATCATTTATCGAAACTTTCCTTGATTTTCATTGACTTTTGGATAGGACTTAAAATCTCAAGTGTGTTAAAAAAAAAATTCGAAAACTAAATTGTTCCGTATAAATACAATAAATACGAATCTCGTATAATCTTCAATAATGAATAATTTATCTTAATGAGGATGAAAAAATAATTAAGTTTTAGATATCAAATCCAAAAATATTGTCCTAAATAAAAATAACAACAGACATTACAAGTTTCTTTCACACAGAATTATTTTCCAATCAAATGAATCAATGTTTAAAAACTATTTTTAGTTTAAAATACAATAAATAGAAAAATCCATTCATTTGAACGTTCAGAACTTTTCAGTCATCAATTCTATTTTCTATCAATCAATGTTAATCTCACACCATATATTCTGTAAGAATCCATTACTGACTTCGTCCCTTAGCTATTTACCATAGATTTTTTTTCTCACATGTCCAATTCTCCCTTCCACACAAATCGTAGTAGGGTATGAAAAACAATCTACCTGCTTGTTTATCCCCCCTTTCAAAATACATGGAAACCCCATTCTACAAACCCTGTTGTACAGAGTTCCTAGAACCGCAATTTATGATAAGGAGTGCAAAGAGCAGAGTAAGAAGTTTTACAAAAATATAATTGATAATCTAAAAAACGTGATACACTCAGAACTTTCTAAGATTCTTGTACATTAATGTATAATTCCAATTGGAATTTAATATATTTCTATAAAATGACGATGAGTTATTGAGATATCAACGGGTACAATTTTTTCGCAAAAAGGCTCAACTGCGCATAACTTTCTTTACTCGTAAATTTTATAGGTTTCCCCAATTAAGAGATGCAAAAAATTGAAGTAACAGGAAGCGGAATAGGAAAAATGACGCTCTCGTAATGATCTCGAGAGCAGGTTAACGATATAGTGTTGTAAAAGCTGTTCCGGGCAGCAAGTGTAGCTGAGTCGGAGAGAGGGCGATTTTAAAGGGTCGAGATCGTACCAAAAGGAAGGAAGTGGAAATAGAAAAAAAAGGCGGGCTTTTAAGACGCGTGTCTCTTTCCATCCTTTCCTGTCATCGAGAGTTTTCTTCTCACTTTTGATCGCGACTGCGCGCAGAGTCGCTACGTTTGCGTCTTTTCGACGTCGACGCGACCCCTTTGGCGCACAGCCGAGCTCAGTGCTTGACGAACAGCGCTGCGACGGGACCATGCCGCCGCGCCCTGCATCACAAAAAATTCGATTCCAGGTACGAGATCAATCATTTCCTCCGTTACCGATCTCCCGGTGACCGGTGACCGGTGACCGGAAGTGCGTGTCTCTCGGATCAACTCTTTTCTATTTCCATTTAATTCCTCACCCCTAATAAATTCTGTGTCATACTAAATAAAAATAAAGATGTAAAAAAAGGGAGTAGCAACAAAACTGGAATGAAAACAAAACTTGTAGATGAAAATTGTCAATTAGAAATTTTAACAAAAGTATGGCTGAATAAGCAAACAGTAAATTAAAGAGAAAAGTTCTGTCATGACAATAGAAAAAGATTCAAAAGTTTCCAGTGAGTTATAATAGAAGATGAGGAAAAATGACAGAGAGTGATCATTTGAAGTTGGCAAGTTTCTTGATTGTTGAGTAATTACTTTGTCTGATAATTTGACTTGATAAAACTAATTACAAATTAGCTGTTCCTGCTTTAATTCGAAACGAGAAATAAAAAATGCAAAAGGTGGGTGGGAACGAGGGTGTAAAGGATTTGATTTTGTTCTTTTGGGGTGTAACATCCCCTTTATAATGTCGGACCACGTGAACGCTTGGTTAGATCACGATAGAAACGAAGCGCGATAATGAAAATTCAACACGATCTCCGAGGTGACCGACGTCTCGGAAATGCGAGACAGAAATGAGAAAAGAGGAAGGAAATTTAGGTCGGTGAAAACTTTAGAATCAGAGAAGACAGTTCGGCGGCAAATATAAAGTTTCTGAAACAACTTTAGGTACGAGAGAGTTATCACTGCCTCTCGCTCACATACTAGAAACTACCACCAACTTTATCGCGACCCTCTAACCGTCCCTGAGAATCTCTGTGGTATACAAGGACGGTTCAGAACCTGAGTGAATTTTACCATAGAGGAAAAAAAGGCATAGGTTATTGATTATCGCGAATCACTTTATAAATAACTGATGGGTGTGGGTATGGGTATGGGTATGGGATACCCCCTGGAGGCGCGTAAATATCGCTCAGCGGTCTTCTTTAAAGTCGCTCGATCACCACAGCATCCACCCGTAAATCTCACCAAGCCACTACGATATCACACCCGTTACATATCTCCTTCTTTCCACGCGATTTCGCATCGTATTTTACCAATCTTAAACTTAAAGCTTTTGAAATCTCGAAAGTTTTCTCTATGTCTTTAAATCGAGTTGCGCCGTTCTCTTTTGGCTCAGCTCTCCATTTTTCTATAAAGGGATGATGAAATAAAATTTAATTCCATAAGTAAAATCATTTTCAGCCTCATGGATTTCGAAATTATAAAATTATTCCTTGCTTATCGAATTATCCTTTTTACGTTTTCAGTTTATGATATTCTTCTTTGAAAAAAAAAAAAACAGATAAAATAATTAGCTTGGAAAATGTTCAGTTTTTCTTTTGACTGAGGTTTTTAATATCGCGGAGTATAAGAATTTTTAATTTTGTTACCATTTGTGACGAAGATTCTACGCTAAAAGCAGATGCAAAAGAATAGAGCATTTTAACGTTTACATCGTTTACATTGAATTTAACTTCTTTTGAATATGTTGCATGTATTGTATTTAGTGGTATAATTATGGCATAATTATGAATTTATATGCTCTGATATGAATGTTATATCGTACGTAAATATTGTTAATTATATTTAAAAAGCAGCAATGTTATAGAGGAAAATATAATTAACAATATAAACGACTATTTTGTCAAAATTGCAAATTCTGACGCTCTTTTGATATTTATTGCATGAAATTGAAAAATGTTTCAACATGGAATTACGATTACGCTTAAAATTTCGTATAATTGACAGTGGAATTTATTTAAATAATGTTAAAACGTTAAAGAGCGCCAGAAGTGGAAATTTAAGTATTTCCTAAATTATCATGGATTCCAGAAATATTGAACAAGGTATCGTTTTGTTGAATAATTGAGCAAATAAAAAAAATTAATTTCTTTAGAGTTTGCTATACTTTTCGTACTTTGTATGTAATAACCAGAAATAATTAAATCAGAGAGCACATCGTGTTTGAGAACCTTGAAATGAAAAGCGTTGGAAACTACACAATTTAAATGTACGAATTGTTGGTCCAAAACAATTGACGATTAGCTCAATTTAACACTGAAGTTAAGTGCAATTAAATTACCGCTTTGAATTTTCCTGTCGAACAATTTAACGTGCATTTTTATGATTGTTCTGGTCAAGCTTCCTTGTTTAAAGTATTTACATTTCCAAATTAAAAATAAATTTAAAAGCTTTACATTTTCAAATCTACTGACTGAAAATTTTAATTAAAAAAAGTGGCAATGAAAATATTCATTGGAATACTAAAATATATTACCTTAATTGATTCACATCATTCTTCAGTAATATTTTATTTGCCAGATTACCCAGTGCTTTTATGTGTTAAATTATAATGCAGATGAAATTCATTCGCCAATTATTTCTCGTACTTTATTCGCATGTAGTGAAAAAATTTGCTGACGTAGTGAACAATTTCATAATGAATTAGAGACAGGAACATATATTTTTTGCTAATGAGATCTATTAACATAAATACTAAAGTTTCTATCATAAGCGAGAGCAATTAATTATGAACAATTAATTATTAATTATTAATTATTCGCGTTAAAAATGTCAATATTTCTATGAAAAATATAATCAATATTTGCAATACTAGCAGAACTTTATTGAATTTGGTTTTTCATTCGAACATGTAAAAAAAGTAAAGGACAGAAAAATCTTGAAAGTTTATTCAATCATTACGTTATAGACATAACAGAAAAACCTTCCTCATTATCCCTCAAGTAAATATCTTCTATTTAAATATTTCCTCATCGCAGATCCTTTTTCCATAATTTTTTTCATATTTGCTCGTAAATTACAATCTCTTTATTCTCGATTCAAATGATTCAAAATTACTTTCATTAACTTATTTAAAAAAATAATAATAATTTGTCTGATATTTGAAAGTACATAGCGAGGAAATTAAGAAGGAATAAAACTAGTTATAGATAGAACACGTTTGGTGTTTTTTGAACTTTTAAAAGTTGCTGAGAAAACTGAAGAGCAAGCAACCCTCTCATTACGCTCGTACAACTTTGATCAAATAGCATTTAGCTATATTTATACAAGTGTCTGTTCAATCTGTAAACATTTACGAACGTTTAGCTTCCAAAATAAAGTTTTAATTATCCCACGTCAGTAAATTTCCTTGGGAAATTAAATTTGTAATGCTTCATAATTAGCAAATAACTGTAACTTTATCTTATTTATCCAACTAAATATCAAATTCTGTTATTTCAGTTTTTAAATTTAGTATTACAATATTTCTTCAAATAAATAGTTTGATGATAAATGAGATAAATGAAATTTGAATTTCATCATTTTGTACTCGTCCTAGTTTAAAAGTACATACAATGTAACGTCAAAAAAGTTGATGCAAAGTTTTTGACTGATATAATAAATAAACAAGGGAAATACGCCCTTTTGGTGTGTCTTCTCAAGTTACTAAAGTTTCTAAGTGACTACAATAGAAGAGAATTCCTGAGAGAATGATGATACTGCCATTTTACGATGGTAATAAAAGTAATGGACGTGCATTAAAGCTTTTGAAAATAACCACCATCTAACAATGAATTATAAAACTTTTCATTCAATATGATTGCCACGTCCAAAAAAGTTGCAGTCAAAAGGATTATAAAGTTTTTAATCAATTAAACCCTTGAACTTCTTCTGTGCAAAATCGCTGATCTATTATCTCACGTACATACTAATGAAAAAAAAAAGAAATAGGAGCAATTTTTGGATTTTAAGAATATTTATTTTTACTTTGGATATTTTAATCTAGCCAAGTACTACTTCTTAAAAATATTGATAGTTTATTGCTGAATTGAGTCAAAGGAAGTAGAAAGATTCCAGGCATGGTTTCCCTCTGTTGTCCAAGTTGGAAGTAGGGTTCTTAATCAATTCCGTGTTAAATTAGAGAACTTTCGGGGAATTTCCCTGTGTGTAATTTTCTCCGTTTCTCTTCTCGTGCTCAGTTCCGCTTTCCTTCTTGAATGGGTTAATTGAATGGCTCGAAAATGGAATGTGAGTAGCGAGACTGCCAGATAAGCAGGGATTAACATTCCTCAGGTTAATTGATCAATATGGAATCTGAACCTTTGTGATTTGTGTGTCTATTTAGTAGTGAATCGATTTATGAGAAGTTATTTCTGCTTCTATAGTTGAATCGTGCTATATTTGTCCCAGCTCGTGCCTGTACATACTGATAACATGAGAAACCCTTCGAATAGGTTCATGCTTTGGCAAATCCATGTTTATTTGTATTCTGAATTGAGTCCTC
>JAUEJJ010000042.1:6234455-6253761 GCA_032164275.1 Synergus coniferae
GTTTTAAAGCTAGAGGCAGTTCCGTTTACAAAAATTTAGAAATGTTCAAATCTGGAATATATTCGAAATTTAAAAAAATAATTAAAGATAAATAACATTTGATATTTTTATACATATATTAATTTATAATAATGGTTATCTCTAGTATTTCGGTCCTGATTTACAAAAAATTGGCGCATGCGTTTCACTGTAACGCGCACGCGCCAGTAACTTTATTGCATTCAAAACTTGTTTACAAACTTAAACATAAATTTTAATTAATTGTGATAAATACTACTACAAAAGAATACAGATTCCAAAAATCTTCTCCAGTTGTTAACTCCTAAAATAACTGAAACTAAATTTTATAATTTAAAAAATGGACCCTCTTTTGACTTGAAGGTATAAGTTGTATGCGCATCCAAGTCTAATTTTTTTAAATTAAAAATTTAATTATAATTAAAATTACGAATCCTATTAAATACTATACTAGTGATAAAATAATTGCAAATACTATTAATAATAAAGTGAATATTTGAAAATAATTAATAATAAGAAATACAAACTTAATTAAATCTAAAATCTAATTAATTTTAAAATACAATAGGAATAGAAATTTTTAATAACAGATTTACTAAAAGTGAAGTAGCACTATTTAAACATTAAATTAATAATTGTTTATTACTTTGCACTGCTTATTATGTAAAGTCTCGTCATTTTATAGCTATATTTACAGGTTTCTTAAATCCGATGCAATTGTTACCCGCTTTATAGGGTTTTAAATGCAGTTTTGTAATCCAAATAAATTAGGATGGTTCAAAAAGTAATTAAAAATTTTTTTGTATAACATAACACCCCTAAATTTGTTTTAACGTTTTATACAATTCCATGAAAAACCCGGAGTTATTTAGAGAACAGAACTTTAAAATTTGAAATTGACATTTTTGAAAAAATTAAGTATTTTTGGACCTCCCTAATATAGATATGTGTACAAAGCCTTGTAAATGAAAGATATTATGCACATTTTATATTGTGAACTAATAAATTTTAAAGTTGAATAGAAAAACGACTTTATGAAACTTTGCAATCGCACTTTAGCCAAATGATAATTAAAATCAATTTTTGCGACTATTTTTTCGAAAGAAGAGAAAATTTGTGCAAATAATTAAATGAAATGTTGTATGAATATTACATATGATTCGATTCATACGTAAGAGAAATTGTTCATATTTATGAGTCGCACTACTGACGTACAAAAATAAATTTAAAAAAAAGAAAATAAGCAATTTTCGTATTGCAAATTATGACCAATTGATGTTTTCTACGCATCTATGAAGCATCGATTAACAAAATATCTTCTTTTATTAAGCACATTCATTTTACCTATCATTTATATATGTAATTAATAAGAACTTGTAATAACTTGAAACTATTGATTGTTGAAAAAAAAATTTATTTTAGTTTTATTTCTATAATTTTTAAGAAAACGAATATTTACTTTAATTAATTCTATTTTTACTAAAAGAATTGCAAAGTCTGGATACGAACAATAGCTCAAAACTACTTTTTTTAAAACTGTAAAAATTTATTATATACAAAATCTTAAGTTCTACATAAAATTCACATTTAGTTGTGAACAAGTCAAATGACAGGAATTAATTTTTCATCTTGAATTAAATATGTAGTAATTACAGCAACATAATCCAAATTTAAAGCGCAGAAAACATTTGGTCATAAAACTGACCTGAAAATAAAAAATATTAGGGACAATCACAGAAAATTTTCAATTTTTCTCACCCACTCATCTCCAATTTATAATATTCATATTCAATAAACTTTTTCTATCGAATAATTAAATGCATTTTACGAAACCTGAAGAAATTTTTGTAATAATGTATACAACAGTAGTGCGACTTTCATCATTTTCGTTGTCTTATTTATCTATCTTGTAAATGAAATAAAATAAAAGAATTAATTAATACCAAGTGATCGTTAAACGTAATGCATACTCTATGGTATTTACATTTAACTCGTCATGTCTTAAAATTTTCATTCATAAACAAAAATAATATATTACATAACACTTTTTAAGTTTTATGTGACCTTCAAATCTTTCAAAAATCTAATTTACAAAAAATTATGCCAATGAGAAAAATATTTAAAGACGATAATTCACAATTCGATAGTTATCATCGAATTTTGTAAATGTTATACCGAAATTCTAAGCTACGAAAATTTGTTATGAAAGAGACATCGAACATTCCTTTTTTCAACGAACGAATATCCGAGACTAAAATGCAATGAGATAGTCAGTAATTAGTTTCACCTTGAAATTTATCCAATTCTACAAGTTACACATTTACTACGCTAAAAAAGGAACTTTCCCAATCACACATTCGCTGCACACTAATTCCCATCTAAAACCAAAACAAATATATCTATTTTTTTCGGCAATAAAAAAAATCATAGTTTTTGGAGAAAAAATATTTTGATTTTAACTGGGAAATTCAACTCTCAAACATTCTAACTTTCACGAATGAACTAATGAAGTATTCGCCAAGGAAAGAGAAAAGCTATATGGACGTACAAAACAATTTTTAGACACGCCGTTTGCTCGAATATCGCCCGGCAGATGTATAATCACATTTTAAACTAATATTCTCATATCAATATTTTGTTTAATTTTTACACAGCTAGTATCTAAGTCATGCTGTGACGTTCTGCTTAAGTTTTCATCGTTCAAAATTCCGTCAAATATTTTACATTACTCTTTCGGATTATGTACAATGAATACACATACACTTCCTTTTTTTGTGATTACACTGCGGATAATAATCGCTCTTTGTTTCGACCTTCCTTTTCGCTTTGGTATTTACAAAAGTGGTGCTTGGATGCTCTTTAATGAAGAATCAAAATCACAAAAGACAAAACTTTTCTTGGTAGACCAAATTGTTTAATTAATAAATTAAAACAACTTCTCGTATGACTTTTAACTTTAAGGAACCAACCATATTTTCTACATAATAAAAATAAAGTAGTTGATTTATAAGATGAGCGAAGAATATTTTTAGTTCTAACGGCTTTATTTATTTATTTTTTGTAGAAAAATAAGTTTTAAGCGAAAGATTTCAAGTGAATTTCTCTTTAAAAATAAGAATTTCAGGAAAAGAATCAATGCAATTAATAATAAAGAAATTCGTGACCATCTTAATCTGATGAAGAAATATTCCTTCCCAATGAAGAAGTGTGTAACTGTGTTTCGGATTATCTGCAGTTATCAACGTATCAAATTCTCAAACATAAAAGAGTCTTGTGACTATTTTTTTGACTTGTGCATTCCCTATTTTCATTAGATTCCCATAGCATCCAAGACGCCAAGTTTTACATTAGAAAAGATGAAATAATAAAATTAAAAGCTTAATTCTCAACTACGAAATAGTATAAAGAGACATATCTATTGATATTTGGAATGATCGGACTTTTCCAAGATAAGTAGTATTTTGCCAGTTTTGCAATAGAAATAGCGGTTATATTAGAAGGTTGCAATTATTCCGAATCAACTTTCTCATAAAACATACGTCCTGTTATACTCCTTCGTGGTTTTGACTTACAGATTCTTTCGTGAGTCCTAAACAAAATTAATCCGAGGGAGGTTGTCCCCACCTTGATTTTGTCCTTGGAGACTTGGAAGGCGATTCAGATTCGCTTAGTTTTCGCTTAACACTTAGCACAACACCACTTTTGGGTAAAAATTTCGAAGGAAGCGCAGTCTTGGAAGGGCTTTCGGGAGTCGTCGGCTGGGATAAGAAACTCGGAATCTCGTCGTCGTCTTCGAGACCAGGAGGTCGGGGTTGATTGGAAGCGAGACTCGTTTTGAACGAATCGTTGAGTTTTTGTGGATAGTTTATGGTATTATCAACAGAGTCTGTGCTCGAGGGGCTTAACGAAGCTGTGAAAGCCGCTGGTGGAGGTGGAGGCTGAGGTGGAGGCACTGCCGGGGTCGGGGGTGGCAAAATCGAGGAAAAAAGTCCAGGAGGTAGAGTTACAGGAGTCGATGGAATCGGCTCCGTAGCCAACTGCTCCGCTGCTTTTTTTATCAAATCTAGTTCACTCATCGAACTGAGTGTGCTAGTTTTATTTTCCTTCGCTTTTACAGCTTCTCCTTCGGAATTCTTCTCATTGAACCTGGTTGAGTTTGTACCTTTTCCGAAAGGAGAGTACTTTTCGGATTTTGGACCTCTGGTGTTCACTGATGTCAGGAAAGATGCACCGGGTTTTGATGGAAGGTAGGGATCCACTTTAGTAATTTCCTGGCGCTTAACATTTGCGAGAATTTCTTGAAGGTTTGCTGGAATTGTGATATCAGAAACTTTATCGAGAATCGGCTGAGAAAATTTCGCAAGACCTTGAGGCGGTGGAGTGAAAGACCTTGTATCTGAGGGACTGTAAGCGTCCTCGGCTTCGGTTGGTTCAGGATCAAGTCCCAGACCCTGGAAATTATAATCGTTGATTAAAATTGTATACTATTTATATTTTTTTAAATATTTAAAATGGGATAAATAATTAATGGAAATCAATAAACAAAAGTTGTATAAGCTACTAATTTTAAGCGTATTCAGGTTATGAATTGTATAGTAGATAATAATTATCATATCTCGTATTCTAATTATGTATTAATTAGAATCATTATTTTAAGTGTATTAGTATTTCTAATTAATGAAAATCTACTGTTTGCTTTCTCTATGTCAAGCCTTCCCATACTTGAAGTTGTCTAAAACTATGTATTTTTAACAATTGTTTATTTTGCTTCAAGTAAATTATTACAGACGATTATCACAAAATATCACAGACTAAATTCTCACATACTTATCCTAAACTTTATTTTTTTCTTTTTCTCAAAGAAATCATGTTATTCGTAAATTAAATCTAATACATTACTATTATTTACCTCGTTTTGAAAAACTCAAATTTATAATAGATTTAAAAATAAATATCATCAATCATAACCTGAACAACTCTAGGAAAGGGAATAGGATTGAAACAAATTTTATTGACACAAGACGACAAACAAAATGCGAGCCGACTGGGTTGAAAAAAGTCCTGGATAAAAATCTCACCGGCAGAGTATTGCTCGCATCCCCAAGGAAAGAGGAGCTGATGTTCTGAATTTGTTGCTTCTGTTCTTCAATTTGCCTGTTAAGCTCGTCCATCTTCCTCTGAAGTTCATTGTTTGCGTTCTTACTCTCCACCAGAACTGGAGTTTCCAGAGCTTTTAAACTATCATCCCCATCCTCGTCCATTTGTCCAGGACTATAAGGTTCATCATCATCCTCCTCCTGAGTTTTGGAAAGAGATGATGTCAGATCAATCTTTGAGGACAATTCTGGAACAATTTTTGATATCGTCGCGCTATCGAGAACTGTTCTAGACATTCCGATATGAGCTTTATTTAAATGCTCAAGAGTCTGCTGGGTGACAACTTTTTCCGGCAGAGACTCAGCAATTCCCTTATGATGAGATCTTGGAGAAATGGGAGGAGTAGTGCTTTTTTCTTTAGAAGAAAGCACAAGCGGAGGAGTGTAACTGCGATCTGGATCCTTCTTCGCCATTTTTGCAGACACAACAGGAATAGAAGCGGGTGCTGCTCGTTTTCTTTTATTCCGTACAATAATTCCCAAAAGCAAAGGCGGTCTTTGTTCCTCGAATCCAGGTCCGTCCAATGGCAACAGGACTTTCGGAACTTGACTCAAATTCGAAAAAGGCATTATGTAAAAGTCCTTAATATTCTTCGAAACATTTCCTACAACACCCAAGCGACTTCGACTATTCAAATAGCTATAAAGAGTAATATAGGGAATTTTTTCCTCGTCATTTGCGGCTGTTAACCTGATAACGAGAATTTCTTTCGTTGCGTTCCTTTTCATTTTGAAAATATAGTCCCAAACCGTTTCGTGACCAATTCTTCCGACAACATCTACTGTGTCTGGTAAATCCTCCATAAGATCTCTAGCTTGTCCGCTAACTTCCTGAGCTGTGATAAAGAATTTGGCGACATCAGGCATGCTCACAAACCCTCGCCAAACTGTTTGAAGAGGACCTTTTAGTATTTCTTTTTCCGGTTCCAAATCTTTTTCTCTCTCGAGATCTTCGTTAATATCTGGTGTTCTGATATTAACTGTAGAACTGGGTTCTCTGTCTGACAAATCGGAATCATTACCCTCGAAAGTATTCGTTGTCGTTTCATCATCAATGTGTCGCCAAAGTCGATCCTCGATTGTTCTTTCAAGAGGAGGTGTTGGATCTTTTTTCTTTTCTACGTCCTTCTTTTTCTCCTCGTCTTTCTTATCCTTTTCTTTGTAATCCTTGTGGCTCTTTCGGTTTTTACTCTTGCTTCTCTTGTGTTTTTTGTCTTTCTCCCTTTCTCGATCTCTTCCTCTGTCCTTATCCCTTTCTTTATCTTTCTCTTTATCTCGATCTCGATCCTTCTCTTTCTTACTATCCTTATTTCTAGTTGATTTTCTATCCTTGCTCTTCTCTCTCGTTTTACTATGATCTCTGTCTTTACTGTGCCGATGTCTGCTTTTACTCCTGTCTCGTTTCTTTGTCTTTTCTTTATCTCGCGATCTACTTTCCTTCTCCTTTTTCTTTTCTAACTTCAATTTCTTCGTCTCTTCTGTCAAATCCTCCTTCTTCTCGTCCTCCAACGTCGCATTGGTATTGTTTCCACTATTAAAAGCAGTTACTATATCCTGAACTGACGTTTTAGGATCGACCGGATCACTTCGATCGTTTTCAATAACCTGTTCTCCCTTGTGAGTCTTCACGACTATCGATTTCGCCTGAGCCATTAGATCCAACTCGTTTTTCTTTATCATTTCAAGTTGATGTTTCGTCTCTTTTTCTCTCCATTCTGCTAATTCTTGACTAGCCATCTCTTCAGGACTTAATCTCACAACAGCGTCTGGTGTTAGAGATCTGTCGGCTATTTTTCTAAATAAAGTCAAGTTTTTAGGGTCCTTAATATTGAAGACGAGACTCCTGTACTTTGCTTTGTATTTAGCACCTGTGTCTTTAAAGTATTTGTACAACTCAAGTTCGATGTTGAGAGACAAATCCAATATTTCTTCTTGGGTCAACTTTAGATCATTAGTCGCCTTGATTCTCGCTATCAGTGAATCTGCCATCGTTTTCCTCACGTTCACTCTTATAGGTTCAGTTTCTGACTTTCTTGGTAATGGAGACTTTATTTGCTGCTGCTTCATAATTGGTGTTTTTGATTCTTGCTTCTTTATCGGTTTAATAGTCGGAGTTTGAACCTTTTGAACCTGTCCGGTTTTTAATGTGGTCTGTTTTAAGATTGGTGTTTTCGGAGAGGATGTTACTTTGATTTTTATTGGCGGTGGAGAGTTTTGCGCTATAGGAACAGGGACTGTTTTCTTTGAACTCGCTGCCAAGACAGTTTGTTTCGAACCCGGTACTTTCGCAAAAACCATTTTTGGATGCAGCTGTTGTTTATCACTTGGCGAAATTTTAAACTATAAAATAAAAGTTTGAATGTTTAGTAAATTCTTATGCATTGTTTTAAAAGTAAGTAGAACTGTTATGGAAAGCCGAGAAATTATTTCTCGAGATTACCTGCTTCGTAGAATCTGTAGTTTGAATAGCCGTCACAGTTTTTCCACCGATCTTAAAGGTGTTAAAATTATTGGGCCTTACGACTTCGAAAGTTGGATGTTCCTTAAGCCAAGTTTTCAGATTCAATGTCGTCGGAGCTTCAGCGCCTACAGAATAAAAGAAAACATAAAATTTAAATTACTCAGATAAAAAAAACGAAACTTACTAAAATAATATTCAAATTAAATCCTTACCTGTAAGAACTTTGCCCGTTTTTCTTTCAAAAACCATCACTTTACCCTCCGGTTTTGCTTTAGTAACTTCTTGTTTAGATGTCTTTGACTGTGGAACAGGAACAGGTTTATCCTTAGGCCAAGTTTCTTGGGCATGTGCTAAGATACAAGTATCTGAGCAATAAATGCTTGAATTCCTTGCTTCCTTTTTACAAACAACACACTGAGTTATTCCAGAACCATGAGCTACGATTTTTTCTGCACTCGAAGTTCCGTCTGTAATTGTAACATTTTTACTAGCTGAAGCCACGTTCGATTTCCCATCCAGAGTTTGAAAAAGAACTTCAGTAGATTTGCGCTTTGATGTTAATGAAGTATGTTTTCCTTTTGCTTCTTCATCTTTCTTTTTTGTGCAATTGGGACAAACCCACTCTACCCCCTTTTCTTCCATTTCTTGTCCTGAAACATTAATATCAGTAATTAATAATTGAGATTTATTAATGTAAAATTCGGTGTTTTAATTAATTTGTGAATTAAATTTCAAAACTAACCCATGGCTTTGCTGACGTTCACACATTTTCCGTGAAACCAATCTTCACATACGTCACAGCAAATCATAAATCGATTGGCGTGTGGCTTTTTGCAAATACACCATAATCTATTAGGATCATCCTCGGAATCGGAATTATCACCTTCGTCATCAAGCTCGTCGTCATCCGCTTCCGACTCCATTTCTTCCCTTTGGATTAATTCTTGCATCGTAAGCTTGCTGCAAAAAAATATTTAAAAAATTTTAACGTAAACAAAGTTAAAACGTATAAACTGTGAGATTATCAAGTTGTATAAAAATTTATTTTGTACATTATACCTCAATTTGTCTGATTTTTGAACTGCTACCCTTTTACTTTGCGGACTGTCAGTCTTGCCCTGTAATTTTTTGCTTCGAGTAGCAGGAGCTTCAATGGGAGGTAAAGTTATTACACGACCACCTCGAATAATTTGAATCGGTTCTTTTTCTTCTTTCTTTTTTAGTTGTTCAGGCTGATGATTTGGTTTCAATATTTCTGCACTTGGTTGTTCAAGTGGTTTCACCTCGGGTTGTTTTTGAGGCAAATCAGGAGAAGCAAATGTCGATGGCGACAATACAGGTTCTGAAACGGCTGCTGCATCCAATCCAGACTGTGAACAAAAATTTATGAAATTTATTAATAAAGTTTCAGGGATTGAAAAGCGGAATCATTGTTTAAAAGCTTTAGATTTTTTGTCGGAACAAAACTTAAAACAAATTTCAATTTAATTTGATTTTATATTGAATGAATATAAATGCTTACAGCCAAATCAACTCCGAGTTCTTCTTGTAATAACAATGCTTCAGCTAGTAATTCATCCTCGTGTTTACTTGCTTCCATTTCCAATGTGGCCAATAAATGTTCCTCACCTTCAATCCCACCTAGAAATATAAAATAAAACAATGTAATAAAAACAAAAATCAAAGCATTTGGTTTAGAAATGGAGGAAAACTAATTAAAAATCCATTTAGATGATATTTATATTCATGTTTAAATTTCTTGATAATAAAAACATATTATATACTAAGAAATTAATTATTTTGAAATTTGTAAGAAAATAAAAATAATATTATTGTTTACATTTTACAAAACTAAACAGTTAAGTAGTCGAATTCAAAATAAGACGATAATAAAACTTACATTGCTTAGGAACAATATCATTTGGGACATTGGGTTGTTCTAATCGTTCAGAAACTTCCTCGGGTACTACTATAGTTGATAATAACAAAAAATACGAATTTTGCAAACATAAGTAGACAGTTAATACTATAGTGAAAAAAAAACTTTTCACATCGAATAAATAGTTACTAAAAATGAAGAACCATTTCAATTTTAAATTTAGTTCTTAGTAAATTTACTTTGCGCGTTAAAGAAAAATATTTATAATAGCAAAGCCCCACTACATTTCACTAAACAAATTTTAATGGAATTTTCATATTTTTGTGCTGTGTTATTATCTCTAAAATACAGCACCTTGTTTAAAACTGTAAGGAGTGAATTTGAGGTGTTAATTGTTTTAAGATACATCTTGGAAAAAAAATTCAATTCCTTTTATTAATTTTTCAAACCTTCACATTTTAAAAATAGCTTTAAGAAAGAGGAAAAATCGAAGCCAATATATTAATTTACAGATAATTGAGATAATAAGCTAATATAGTAGTAAATAATATAGTAAAATAATCCATGCATTCTACAATCTAAAACTCTTTGGCAATCGAATCGGTTTATGTTACATGCTACAGTTTAAAATTCTTCATTTTTAGTAATAACATAAATATTAAAATTAAAATTTAGAACTACGTGGTAACTTGCAGTCAATAAATTACAAACTTTCAATTACGAGAGCATTGACAGATACGAAAAATACGGTATAACTTTAATCAAATCACAAGTTAATGCGCACGAATAATCAGAAAGCAGCATTTCTTTCTGAAACAAAAATGTGACTTTTAGTTATGACTGAAAAAAAAAGGAAATAGCACAAAACGAATTTCAAAAGTACTACTGCTTTTCAGATAATGAACTTTAAAGTTAACAAATTCAGTACAATAACTTTCACATTTTTTATTTCAACTTCCATATTAAAAAGAATTGTACTTTTATGGCTGCAAATTGCACAATTTAAATTCCTCTTCGTAACTATTTTAACTCCTAGAATGTAAAAATATCCATTCATGCAGCTGTCCTATTAACTCAATTACCTCAATACATCTGTGATAGAATATAAAAGTGTTATAGACCATTCCACATAAAGCAAAAATGGCATAAAACACAACATCCAAAACGAATTAAAAGCTATTTAAACAAAAACTCACCAGGATCTAAAGATGGCTGTAATTCCTCAGCAAGAGGGGCTTTAACTTCCTGTTTCTGATCTTTTACAATCACAGGAGGAACCAAACTATTTTCACTATCAACGTCCATCTGTTCTTCCAAAGGCAATGGCTGAGATAATACAGTCAAGTCTAATTTAGTTTCAACATTCAGGGAAGAACTACTTGCAACAGGAGTTACGGGTTCCAAATCCGCTGAAGCTGAAGTGGTTTGAAGTGGCTCTACAGTTTTCGAAGAAATTTGTACATTTTTTTGAGAAAATTGTAAAGTCTTTGGAGGTACTGTATCTACACTTTTGACTGGAGTTGACTGCATAATTGGAATTGATTGTGTAGTCACTGATGCAGTAGCTGTCGAAGACACAGGCATCGTCGTAGTTGAATTTTCAGGATTTTTCGATTCGCTTCCAACACTGACTCTTCGAATAATATCGGGTGTTGAAAACAAAGCTGGTCCTAACGTATCTGCGAGTATTGCGGGTGATTTTTTCTGCTCTTTCTTCACATGTTTTTTTGTAGCTGAAAATATAAGATACTGATAAAAAAAATTTTTTAAGACAGAAGTATCGAACCAGATTTCTCGATTTCCCTGATACTCTGAATAATAATTATGAATAATCTATAGAAAATTTACCTTCGGGAGTTCCTTTAACTTCTGAAACTTTAGCAACTTCAGAAATCTTTGCAACTTCTTCAGTTTTCGGTGGAGGTTCTGAAATAACCTCAGCCTTCTTTTTCTCCTTTTTAATTTCGAGAGGCTTCGGTTTAATCGAGGTAATAAGAGTCTGAACCTTGCTTTGGCTTGGAGTTATTGGTTGTTGCTGCTGCTGTGGCGTATGCTGTGGAGTGTGTTTTGGTGTATGCTGTGGTGTATGTTTAGGTGTATGTTGCGAAATCAATTTCGGTGTATGTTGTTGTGTTTGTTGTGGTAGAACTTGTGGTTGTGTTGTTTGATTACATTCCTGACTTTGGAGCTGTCCTAAGGTCACGATTTTAGGTTGGCTACCAGGTGAAGATTGCATAACAGATTTTGGAAGCATAGGTATCGACACCAATTTTCCATCCTTAGTCGTGATTTTCGGAATGCTTGAAGATTGATTAACCAATTTCCCTCTCGGAATAAGAATAGGAGACTTCTTCAAGCCGAGTTTCATCTCGTTAGCTTTCAACACAATTTGTTTTTGAACAAAGTAAACTTTCTGATTATTTCTCGCCTCGCCAGGCTTCGTTAAAATCATATCGCCTTTAATCATGTTGGCGTTAATAAGATTAGCTTTGACTTGATTTGTAGTCTGCAGTGGTTTAACCACTGGTGAAGTTTCCGGGGTCACAACAGATATCGCTGGAGGTTCTTCTTTCTTCTTCCCTCCGGAGTATCTTGGCTTCTTAACTTTAACCTGACCTACTTTATCTGTAAATGGTAAAATATTTTAATTAAAGGTTTAAGTATTGAATTTAAATAGTCAGAAGTACCTGTTTTTTCTTCCTTCTCAGGACTCTTCATTGCATCCACAGCTGCTGCCATTTCCAAATCGAGTCTCCGTACTTGATCACTATCCATGCGTTTGTTTGAACCACCTCTTCTGCGAGCAGCCATGCTACCTCCTCTGGTCGTGAGACCCTTTCGACCACCTCTGGCTCTAACACCACTTCTTCGTGGACCTCGAGGTCCAAAATCGGAATCGTTATCAGAAGGTGAATCTGATTCGGAAGATTCCGACGACAATGACGAATCCTCTTCCTCAGCATCATCATCGTTTTGCTTGTGTTGACCTTTGTCTTGCAGTGCATTTCTTGGTCCTACATTGCCAGTAGTTTTAGGATTCCCAATGAAAGAAGAAGTCGTACTTCTTCTAGGCCGTCCCGTTGCTGTCTTCAACTGAAAAAATTTTAATTAGATAAGAAATTTTCAAAACCAAGTTTCATTTGAAAATTTCATTCTAACTTGAATACATACGGTTTTGAGATTTGAAGCACTAGTACTCGTCGCTGGCGACGAACTTGCTATCGGTATTTCACCCACTTCTGGTGAATTAGCAACTGCCAACGGAGCTGCAGATTTTGTTTGCGAGGGAGACAATCTAGTCGTGTAGCAATGATCCAACTCAATGCTGTGTTTTAATGAATTCTGCCTCTCTTCAACAGTTAGCATGTCTGAATAAAAAAAAATTGAAATTATTTTGCAATTCTACTTAGAAAATAGAAGTTTGCATTCCATAAAGACAGCAGTAACTTACTTTAAAATAAAATTAACCAGTGTCTTACCCAGCATAGCAGTAACATTTTCACCCAGTATTTGTTTTGCCTCCTCACTCTGCAAGGCTGTTTCGAGCCTTTCTAACTGTTCGGGGTCCATCTCCATGAAAGGATCGACGATTGTTGTACCTTCGGCTGTTGTGGTTGTTGACGTCGTAGTAGTTGTCAATGATTTCGTAATAGTTTCAGAAGAAACTGTTGTAGAAGGACGTGGAGGATCAACTGTTAGAGTAATACCCCCATTTTCTGTGTCTCCTTCTGTCTGACCCAACTTTACAACGCTGATGTTAGCGTCTGCCTGGTTCACTGTCATTTTGTCAAAGTTTAGGGCAAATTTCTTCACCTCGGTATAAAAATCCTCAAAATAAACTCTGCATTCATAGATGAAAGTTATTTTAAAAATACTTGACAGTTGAATATTTAAGACATGATTCTTAAAATTTGTTTTTTTTTTTTTTAATATTGAAACATGTGTTACAATGAACAATAATTAATGCTAAAAAATCCTGATAATAATTTCTATTTCTATCAAATTAATCCGATTCTGTGTTATAAACCTCAACTTCAAATATTTTTAAGATTGCTTTTGCGTTTATTTTAGGAAAAATTTTATCCAGAGGTGAAGAAATTGGTTGATAAGTGAAACCTTAATTTATATTGAGAATCTAATTGAGAACAATTTTTAAAACTAAGAATTAAGAGAAAAAAAAATCATTAACGTACTTTGGAGCTCAGATTCTTTTCTATGCAAACAAACAATTATTGTTTAGTTGGCAATTATTGCCAACTAATTATAACAAAATCTACTCACTTATCAAGTTCTGTAAAGTCTCTTCGTCTACGGAAATTGTTCCATCATCATTAACCATGATAATCAACGTTTCATCCTTCTTAGGAGTATTTTCCCGAGGTTCGACGATGAAAGAACTAGACATCTTGCACCTTCTGCAACAAGAGCAATTCCATTAATAGAGGTTGCCATTGGCGATCAGATACAAATTAGAAACAGCGACAAAAAAAAATACACTCAAAATAGGTTTGTTTCTTTAACTAGACAATAAAAAACGTGCTCTAGGACTTTAGTTAAATTTTGTTTAAAATTTAAAATGATTTTAATATCGATTGCTCTTTACAGTCTTAAAAGTGCCACTTTCATTAGTTACTCGTTAATAGGTTATGAAAGCACAAGCACGCTAAAAAAATTATAACCCCTTCCCAAATTTTTTATCTGCTCCCACAGGAAATGCTTTAACAAAACAATGAAACTCGTCTTATCAAGGCGCTCCAAGCCAAGGCCATAAAGTTATGAACTCGTACCAGACACAAGCGAAGAATCGTTACAGCACGTTACAAATTTCATATGCCAATATTTACTAAACACAATTGAATGACAGGTGCATCCAGGGAGACGAAAATCCTCACTTTTCGCGAATTTTACACGGAAAATTACAATTTTCATGGCCAGTCGAACTCCAGTCATGAAATGTGGCACACTTTACATGAATAAACAGAACCGCCAAGAATATCTGGCGGACATCTTGTTTGATTCGTCCGAACAGAACAAGTACACCGATTGAAGGAAAAGCTTAAACTCACCTGTGACGATAGTTTTTATTCAGAAAATATTCACAAAACGCGTCCTCTGTCCAGACGAGGAATTTTTCAGCAATGATGAAACGAATGCATCACCCAGTTTGCTGTAAAACGAAACCTTTTTACGGAAACATCATCCTGTAAATCTGTCCGGACGGACGTCGTGCGTACCGAACGCTGCGCAATTGCTACTGCGCAAGTCAGATTTAGCCCGCCCAGTTCGTCCAAATCGCCCAATTACAATTCAATTTTTAATTAAGGACCAATAATTAACTTATTGAATTAATTTTTGTACATATTTAAAAATTAAACTAACTTTGCACAGTAGTTCATTTCTTAAATGAAATTTAAATTTAATTTAAATTTAAATTTTTTAAATTTCATTTAAGAAATGAACTACGTAACTTTTTTTCATTATGTCAGATTTATGTATTCACTTTAAAAGTTTAAAAATCAGTTGAAATCAGTTCAATCTGTAAACAAGAGGATTGGTACTACTTTTTATTCATTTAATTCATGTTTATTACGAAATTATAAGATAAATATTAATAATAATTATTAATAATTGTAATTACTACATAAATAAATATTCGTAGTCGCTGATTTGATCAGTTACGTACCATAAACACGTGTTTGGTTTAGACATTTTTTTTATTAAGGTTAAGCTTAAGGTTCAAAATGGCGAAATCGCGTGCTTCTTCTTCAAAATATATTAGTGATAATGAAGAACAAAGTGAGGAAGAAAATGAAATGGAAGTGAAAGAAGATGAGAGTGAGAATTCAAAAATGAATATGAAACCATTGCCTACATTACAACCAATAAAGAAAAAGAAACGTGGTATAATATACCTGTCAACAATACCGAAATACATGAACGTCATTAAAGTTAGAGAAATATTTTCTCAATACGGGGAAGTTGGAAGAGTTTATCTACAGCTTGCTAATCACGGTTTGTTATAAATAATTGTCTATCTTCATTAACGAAAATTATCATTTTTGTTTACTTTGTCTTTGAAAGTAAACATAACCTAAAAATCCACTTTCGTTCATACAATTTTTTATTTTCCACCTTTCTTCCTGTAAACAACTGTAAATATAATATCAAAATATAATAAAAATGAATTTTATCTCAGGGCGAAAAAGGAAGAAACGAGTGATGCATTTTACAGAAGGCTGGGTTGAGTTTGAAAGTAAAAGAGTAGCAAAGTTCGTTGCCGAGAAATTAAACAATACGCTGATTTCTGTAAACAAAAAAAGTAAATTCTGTGATATAACGTGGAACATCAAATATTTGCCAAGGTATTTTAATTTTCCGTTCTGAAATAATGACGATAAAAGAGAGTTTGAATAAATCCTTTTAAATAAAATATTTTCTACAGGTTTAAGTGGATTCATTTGAGTGAAAGACTCGCATACGAAAGGGCAGTCCACAAACAAAGAAAGATTACTGAAGTCGCTCAAGCTAAACGTGAAGCTAACTTCTTCTCTCACAATGTGGATAGAAGTCAGAAATTGAAAAAGAAGAAGGAAAAGGGAGAAAGTACTGACTTTGAAATCCGTGAAGTTATTCAAAGGGATACAGACATGGAAATCAGGAAAAAGAAAAACGAAGTCACGGATAATAGAACAGAACTTGTTAAGAAGTTATTCAGTTAATTTAATTTGAAATATACATTGAAATTATTTTGTAAGTTTTTTCATAGGAAAATACATATTTTATTGATGTAAAAAATTGTTTAAATTTTTCACCGTTTTTATTTGTAAGGAGTTTTTATAATTTATATAACGAAAATTTAATTATTTAAATTTTCGCACATTGAGAATTGCAATTGTGCTGTTTCCAAGCGGAGAGATTTAGTAATGGCGATTGGCGAAATGTGATGTTGTTCGCTTGCCAGAGTTTTGCTATGAGTTGGAACATGCATCATGATTCATGGTTTTGCTTTCAGTTGCTTTCAGCGATCAGCGTAGAGACAAGACTCAAGAGACGCTTTCAGTATTCTTATTACAGTCAAAGAAAATATCTTTGTTACAGTATTGTTATAGTATTTTCCTTCTCTTCCGCGTATATAACTTTGACATTTAAGTATCGAACTATAATTTATTTCTACAATTTTAAGAATAGAAAAGATCTTTAGTTAAATGGAGGTTAAAAAACTCAAAGAGTTCATGGAATTAGTAGGAGTTCTCAAAGTAAGTGTCATCAGATCTGGTGTCATATAACCTCTTAACATTTCGAATAAGCTTTTATTTTCTTATTAACTATTAATATCATCACAATGATCATAATTTTTATATATAATTTGTTTACTAAACAATTTAGCCTTGATCATTATGTAACACACCTATGTCTTAATCTTTCTCTTTAAATTTTGATAAGACTAGTATGTAAATCCTGTAAATCCAAAAGATAATAATTGCAACATGTTTTTCTATCTGAAATAATTTAATATGTATGTTGACTATTTTGTATAATCATTTAAAAGTCCTAACAGACGTTACAATGTTGAAGAAAAATTTTTGATCTATTATAAAATCTAAAATTGCTGGTTATATTTTTATTCTAAAATAATTCCTGAATGTACTTTTATGGCTTTGTCTTTAAAATTGTGTCAAGAAAACGAATAAAGGTCGAGGTAGTAAAATTCCCCATACTTGAGTCATCACTTTCCAATGAACGAATTAATAGTTATTTAATTTCCTTTTAAATAATTTACTTTTTTATTGTCTTAGAAACAAAGAATAATGTCCTTTTTGAAATTTTAGTCTGTATATCTTAACTTTAAGAATTTGCCTTTTTCAATTTTTATTTCATTTTTACACTTTTTTCTTGTAGCACGAGAAAAGAGCGGGATGGGTAATCCACAATGTATCTGAACCGGAGACAATTGCTGGCCACATGTACCGGATGGCCATGCTTTCATTTTTGGTTGATTCCAGCGACAATTTGGATAAGAACAAGTAATTATCATTTTTTGATATTTGAAACCTAATTTTTAACATTTTCCTGTTCCAAAAATGTTTCTTCAAAAGATTCTTTAATAGTTAAACAAGTTCAATATTTTCACTTTCAGGATCATGCAAATGACTCTTATTCACGATCTCGCCGAATGCATTGTGGGTGATATCACGCCACATGATAATATTACTCCAGAGGATAAACATGCGAGGGAAGACAAAGCTATGGAAGATATTTGTAAACTTTTGGGCGACAAGGGACCCGAAATGCTTGAAATTTTCAGAGTGCGTATTCTAAGCCCTCGAAAAACATTAATTACATTACATATTCAATTAACTAAACTATCTTAATTCTCAAAACTTAATTCAATATCATGTTACGCTTATACTTTAAGAAAATTTTTATTTTAAGGAATACGAACAACAAGAATCTCCAGAGGCCAAGTATGTAAAAGACCTGGACAGGCTTGACTTACTGATGCAGGCTCATGAGTACGAAAAACGAGACAAAACACCAGGACATCTACAGGAATTTTTCAGTAGCATTAATGGCAAGATAAAGCATCCTTTTTTAAATAAAATAGCTAACGAAATCAACAAAGAACGTGAGGAACTTCTCCGTGTTTCCGACAACAAAAAATGATTCAAACTTTTCTAGTTTAAAATCCGATTCAAACAGAGAAACTTTATATATACTCTATGCAAGAGAAAGAGGAAGTCAAGTGTTTGCAAACCAAAATATTTTAAAGGTACTTATTTAAGAGCGTTAATATTCAATTTTGTTGTCTTAAGAAAAATAGGAAGTCGTTTTTATAACGATAGATAATGGGTCAAATTAATAGGTTTTATCAAGAGTATTGGTCATATTCCTAATTCATGTAACGTTAAGTCGGCCGAATTTAGTACAATTTTTTTAATTTTATCTATTTTTTACCGCTAGTACATAAATGACTTGTACAACTAATATTTTTAGCAATTCTAAAATGCAATGCAAGTCGAGGTGGATTTGTAATAGAACATTTTTTTACAGTTTTGGTTGAACAGAAGCGCTCATTGTTTATAGTGAATCATTGTTTTATTTAACAAATTTATTAATACAGAAAGTAGAGATATCATTTTTATGATTTTTTTTAATTCAATATATTTTATAACTTAGAAGATAGATGAGAAAATAAGTAATGCTGCTTTAAAAATTGACTCAAAAACCAAAGATCCTTCTGAAAATTAAGAATCTTAAAGTTAATTTTTTTATCTATGTCATAAATTGATATTAATACAAATACAAATATGTATATTATAAAAAATCTGATACTTTGTTAACAAACAATATAATTATATTATATTGTTCTTTTATACAATTCTTGTGAGTCTTTTTCAATTCCCTTTTCCGAAATTACAAATAATGACTCAAATCAGCGTGATTTTGATTGGCACACAATTAGAAATCTGTTATAAAGAAGGTCAAATCAATTGTAAGTTCACCTAATTGAGGTAATATGTAGTCAGCAGGATGTGAGTAGTTAAAATTAGGATTTTCTATAGTTACCTGCAAGGTGTGGGCGAAATCGATGGATTTGTTTAAATAGACGCGCTTCGAATTAAAAGTTGGAGAGAAAATGCAAGGTGGCGAAAGATAAAGTTAAATTTAGCAGGTAACGAAGTTTTAAATTAAATCCAGAAAACGAGAAACTTAGTTCAAGGTAGTAATCATTCTGTTTAGTAAAAATAGGCTCGAGAAATGGGTTTGAAATTGGGGCGATTCTAAGAAATG
>JAUEJJ010000042.1:6258796-6273326 GCA_032164275.1 Synergus coniferae
TAATATTTGCCATAGAAGAAGTTTTCGAAAATGTTTAATTTTTCTTAATTATTGAA
Organism: Synergus coniferae; assembly: GCA_032164275.1. Taxonomy (NCBI): domain Eukaryota; kingdom Metazoa; phylum Arthropoda; class Insecta; order Hymenoptera; family Cynipidae; genus Synergus; species Synergus coniferae. The sequence goes on from JAUEJJ010000042.1 coordinate 6,258,853, forward strand.
ATTGCAGAAATTTGTAAATCACACAGAAATTAATGAGTAAACGGAAATAAACACGTGAGATTTTTTTTAATAAATGAAAGGACACCTTTCAGGTTTGAAGGTATCAAAGAGACTAGCAGAAACATGAACTGAAGTTGATCCGGACTTCTGTGGGTCACTTTCTCCCCACCTGGGAATCACTCACTTTCTTTAACGAATACTTGAATGATCTAGTGACATTGTGACAGTTAAGATTACGTTGCATCCTCTTTTTTGCGAGAGTTACATCTTATTCTCCACTTAATGATTTTATGTCTCAATTATCCGTACTTTAACAATATTTTTAATTTATAATTATTAAATGCAAAACTAATTACAATAATATAATTACAAATATAATCATAAAATATAAAATATTTATCAATATTTTTTTATTTTTAACTTCTTTTAAGTTATTGTTGCCTTTTTCTATATTCTTTGCATTTTCACTTTTATTTGTAAATATCAGTTTATGAATGGATAGCATGTTTTGCATGACGATCGCAAAATGCTGATACTGGTCTCTCCATTGATCCAAGCGGATATAATTGATCTGTTGTGGTTCGAAGATCACGGATCTGTGGCGAGAAGAGATTATGCAAAGATGCTTCTGTGAAACAGGATATCCTCTTGTCCCAAATAAGTCCAAAGTGGTTCGCCATCTTCCAAAATGACTAATATGTTCTAGATCTTTACAAAATTGTAATTATAATATTTTTATTTAACAAGAAAGTAATATTGTTACATTTCTGCAATATAAAATTGTTACATTTGTGTTACCTAATAGATGATTAGATTTAGCAAAGCTGTTTGATAATTCATTATTGATTAAATGTTCTGTGCATTTACCTATTGGATATTAGTCCTTTTGAAGAAAAATTCATAATCCCGAAAATCGATTTGTGCAGATTATCTCATGAATAGAAGGTCTCTGACTATTAACCCACTAACCCGATTTTCAAGACATGCATCATCAGAATAGCTTCACACTCTTGTGAGTTAATATTCTTTTAGGATTGAAAATAACTTCCTAATTCCTAGAAATATTTTTTCAAATTGGTGAGCTATTTTTGAAAAAAATAATTATATACAAAGTGGAAGGAATCGAAACGTATTTTCAGCCAACAAAAATCATCAGAGAAAATTATTAGTGAGATGAGAAAATTATTAAAATATTTGTTTAAGGTAACTGCATAGAATTTATTTTCTTAAACAAGACTTAAACTAACTTAAACAATAGCTTCGTACAATACTTAATCTACCTCTTAATTAGAGTTAAGCTTAGGCACTAATTTTCATACAGGTCATGGAGTTCATTTCAAAAATACACTGTCAGATTGAGCTGTTCATTTCCGGTCTGGCTGCTTCCTGCTCGAGCTTCCGCCCCAACTTCCACACTATCGACCGTCTGTGAAATAATAGAAGAAAACTATTTAGAATGATCTTTTAGTTTCTGATGAAATATTTAAATTGATATAAATTGTGCATTCTCAGTATTGGAAATTTATAATTAAAATAGACAATTCTATATATGTAATTACTCTATCATCATCATCCCAGGAGAGTTTCTTCACTCTTTGAGAAATTGATCCTGAGGGCCATGTAGGGGCTAGAGAATCTGGAGGATCAACTGAGTAGTTGGATGAATTTTGCGAACCAGCATCCAAGTTTGCGTTGGTTCTTGCACTCAAGTCGTTCATATTTTGAACTAATCCACCTAGATTTGGAATATTTGAGGTGGCTGATAAGGCAGGTGGACTTGGAGCTGGTCCCACTTTGTGTCTCGTATAAAGAGGCATTTGCCTTGCAGATATTACACCTGTAAAAAAATAATAATTGATCAAGCGTTCGATTCAATCTTCTAATATTGAATAAAGACAACACATCAAAATTAAAAAAGAAGAGCGACTAAAATTACTAAAATAAACAAACAGTATTATTCTAAATTAAATCAAATACCTTTGCTTATCATCCTTGAGATGTCTACGAATGTTTATTAAAGAAAGATAATTAAAACTGCCTTAAATAAATATTATATATAAAATATTTAATATAAAGTATTTAATTATTGAATAAGTAAAACTTATAAAAATATAAAATATTTCACTAACTTTTAATTGTTGAATTGTAAGGATTTTCATTATCCTCTCCAAAAACAGGATTGTCTATATCGTTGTTTTCATGATGACGACCGTCTCTATGATTATCCAAAGTATCCTGTAGGATACTGGCTCCCAAAATTTGAGGGGTTGGACTCAAAGCAGAAGGTACTGGAGACTTTTCTCTGTATCCTGTTCCCATGGAACTCACAGATCCACCTCCTTTTGGTCTCTTACTGCAAAAAATAATTTTTTCGGGCTATTTTAGTCATTAAATCAATAAACTGGAAAGTAGTTTAAAAATATTTTAAAAATCAGTACTTACTGCTTGTAAATGTACATAATAAGAATTAGTATAACTACACCAAGCAGTCCCAAAACGCCGCCAAAAACTGCTACTAAAAGTACGCTGCTGCCTAGCCAAGCAGGAGCAGCTCTTGCAGCAATTGGTATTGAACCCGTATTTGGCAGATGAACAATTACAGGAATCATACTTGACCTTGAAAAAAAATTAAAAGAAATTATTGATTTGTAAAAAAATTATTTGATTGTAAATGTAAAAAACAGCTCAAGAATTTCCAAATATTGCAAAGTATTTAAATAAAATAGATTAATTTATTAAGGAAGATATTAGTTATTAATAAAATGAATTAAAATAAATTAAATAAATTTGATTAATACCTTGGAGGTCTTCCAGTATCAGAAGCAATAGCGACAAGACGCGCAAGAGTTCCATTGAAAGGACCTGTACTTCTGAGTATTAGTTCTCCATTGTCTCGTATTTCGAATGATCTGCGAAATTCATTAAAAATTAAATGAGGGACTGAATGTTACCAAAGTTAATTTTGTAAGTTATTTTTTTCGTGATTGAATCAAATATCTAAGGAATATTATGTTATATATTCGAATATTATAAGAAATACTTAAGATACAAAATTAATGAATCAATTTAAAAAAAGGAAAGGTAATATTTTTACCTTGCATCTGGACCTCTCAAAGCGAGTGAAACGCGATCTCCTCTGTCTCCATCCGCAGCTTCTAATCTTCCTAAAACATAAAAATCCTCTTTAGATACTTGAAAAATGAAACAAGATTTTATTACCGTTTCATATCGTTCTATACCATTTTTATCAATTACGTAAAATATTTTCTTACCAACTATGGAGCCTTCTCTCATAGTTCTAGCATGAAATTCATATCTGGGATGACGAAATCTTGGTTCCCATTCATTCACATCTTCAACAGATATATTTACTCTCGCTGTATCATTCTGAAAATGGTAAATTTAAAATAAAAGTAATCAACTCAACGGATCAACGTTAAAAATGAAAACTTGTAATAATTCAATACGAAATTGTTAAATTGTCAATTAGACAATAATATTTTTAACTTACTTGACGCCCATCACTAACGTAAACCAGAAAGCTGTGTTGAACTCTCTTTTCATAATCCAGTGTTCCTTTTAAAATTAATTCACCAGAATTCGTCACTGAGAACTTTTCCAAATCTTCCACAGCCCCAACGAGCCAAAACCTCAGATTCTGTTAAAAAAAAATACATTTTATTTTTTGCCCTTTGAAAATTCTATTTAAAAAATAAAAATCTTTTCATTCATAACTTACGGAATCGACTTTATTTACACCAGCAGTGAGAATTACACTTCCAGGTGGGGTGTTTTCTGGCACACTGGCCTGATAGTCTTTCAACACAAATTTCACAGGGAGGCGTCCTCCTTATTAAAAAAAAATATATACTTATTATTACTGATTGAGCATTGTTATTGCTACTGCATTTCCTATCTTTCATTTATAATTTTATGATTTTTTTACCTGCAGTGGGACCAGCTCCATATCCTCCCTCTCGAGAAACAATCACAGTTGCTAAAGCATATCTGTCTGGATTGTCAAGTTGTGTTGCCTGTTAAAAATAAATATTTAAAATAATATTTATAACAATAATATTATAATAATATAATAATAATAAGTAATTATTTAGATTTTAAAACTTCTCTGATTAATTTTACCTTAATAACTATAGTAGTCGGAGCAACAAGCTCATGATCTTGCAATGGCCTCGTCACGATGAGATCTGCAGTTTCGGGATTTAAGGTAAGAAAAGGTAAAATTCCACCTTGAACTGAATACCGAACAGGTGCACTAATGCCAACATCCTGATCTACAGCCTTAATTGGTGCTGGATCCACCCTCAGTATTTTTCTCTGAAAAAGGCCACATCTGGTCTTAAAATCTATTTCCCAATAAAATTAAGTGACTTCTTTAAAAATCGTTGAAATTTAAACATCAAATCATACTCACAGTTTTTATTTGCTGTGGAACAATGACTCTGTACTCATCGTTCAGGAACGCTGGGTTTTGATCATCCGCATCCACGACGTTTACGTAAAGTGTCGTCGTTGAAGACTGCGACGGATTTCCCTGATCCTATTTTTTTTAATTACAAAGAAATAGTTCAATTATTTACTTTTAGTTAGAAAAATTTTTCTTTTCATATTTTTAGATGTTTCATTTTCTCTAATATACTTACTTGAGCACGAATTCCTACGGAGAAGTTGCTGAGGGACTCATAATCCAGAGGCTTCCTCAGAACAAGAGTCCCTTCCAGAGCATTCACAAAAATGAAGTAGTCCTATTAACAAATACAATAAAGTTCAATCTTATTTCATTATACACTTTAATACATAAGCTATGTACACAAAAACGGGACCTGACAATTATAAATATTTGCAAATTGAATATATTTACATATTATAATATTGTGAATGAAATTATACAACAATTATTTGCTCTAAAAAAAATTTCTGACAAATGTATGTACAAAATAAAAATTTTAATCGTAAAAGTAACATTCCTTGTGAAAGTTTATCAGAAGGTTACCTCTTCTGTAACTCTTTCACTATCCACGAAAATGGGCTGCATTTCGATAGAGATTCAAAGCAATTTAATCCTTAATTAGTTCTATATTTGAAGCAATTCTATTATTTATTTTTATTTTATTTTGTATGCATTACCGAGTGAGGTCCTGGCAAAACTGCATATTGTACTTGTGAGTATGGTCCAGGTTGATCAGCATCCACGGCTCGGACTCCCTGCAATACTCTCGTGCCCACAACAGTCACCTGGCAATAAAAAAATTAATAATATAATTATGCAGACATAATTAAGACTTTTTATTTATTCTTTAAATAAAAAGTCTCATTTATTCTTAAGTATAAAACCTTTACCTCCGAAATGTTTAAAACGTATGGAGCGTTTATGAACTGTGGGGCATTATCATTGGCATCTGTTACACGAATATTGACCGGAATAACGAATCCCTGAAAAAGAAAATAATATTGTTAAATAAAATAATAAAGTGCACGAAAAATATCATTTGAAAAATATAATTTGAAAAATATAATTTGAAAAATATAATTTGAAAAATATGCACAAATATAAGAAACGAAAGCTTACAGGATCTATTGTATGTTTTCTCTCACAAATAGCATTTATAAAAACACTAGCAGGACCCTCAACACCTTCTTTGTCCAAAGGTCTCGTCAGGGTAAGATTTCTTGAATGAGGAGAAAATGAAACTGGACTGTCGTGTTCCTGGAGTCTCAATTCGATGTCTCCTTGAGGTCCTGGGTCTCCAAGGACTCCCAGGACTCCGATGATGTCGCCTACCTTTTGGTCTTCGCTCACGAACAAGTGGGCCGCGGTGGCTCCGTTCTCCAGGAAACATCTCGTGTCTCGAATTACTTTAAATGATCAAAAAATAAAAAAATAAATAAGTAAACAAAGCACAATTTATTATTTCTGTACTACCAATATATTTTTGTTTTATAATTTCATTCTTCAAATAATGCCCCGGATGCTGTCAGCGAAAAACGGTTGCATAACCGATTTGAAAACTCGTTTGTCCTTTTGTGGCTTCTTTGACGGTATTTTTCGAAGAAGAAGAACTGGTTTTCGGCGGGAAACCAAAACCACGAAAAGCACCTGGCGGATATGGTTCTTTGTGATCAAGAAATGGGCGCAGGATACTTATCATATCAATGGGCCATTCTCTACTAACATAGTCTATTAAAAAATATAAAAATCGCTCAAAAATTCCAATTTAATTTTCACAAACAATGAAACAATAATCTAATTCAATTATTAAACGAACTGGGGAGTATTTTGGTTTCAAAGGACTTTTTAAGCTAGTCATTGAAATATTGTAAAATTGTAATTGAAACACATCAACAGAAATTTTTAAGAGGATTTTTTAAAAATAATTTCTTAATAATTTGCACAGATTAATCATTTATGACCAGTGCTGTACATCTTCGATGTGGTCAGTACACGTGTATGCATATATCACGTTTAAACCCACACAATCATGTGTATGGGGGTAGATATGTGCGCTTCCTTGGAGCGAAGTTCCGGCCAAGGCAAGCCCATGCCATCAGTGTTGTCCGATACAGTCGTTCTACAAACTTATTCCTATAGACTTTCCCGGGAAATATAGCACATGAAAAGGAACATCAAAAGGAAAAATATATTTTTCCTTCTGATGTTCCTTGCTATTTTTATTTTCACTATAGTATTCCATTTACAAACATGATTTCTAAGACTATTTTCACTTTTACATGAAAATGATCATTAATCCCACGTTTTCGAACGTGCAATTGAATTATAGTGTTTCCCCATTCATTAATATGAAACACATAAATGGCATTTTCACACATTATGAATTAATTACTATTATTACATTTAAAAGGACAGGTTGTAAGCAAAACCTAACGAAGGAAAATTACTAAGTTTCTTTCCTCTTTTTCCACTTGCTTTCTATGAAATTTCAATTTCTCGACAAATGGAACTCATCATTTGCATCTCGCAACAAAAAACATGAGAAGATGAGATTTTTCAATATGGATGAGAAATTCTTTTCAGGCTCGAGACTTGTTAACTTTTTATTCAAGACTTTATTAAGGAAGGTCATGTTTCACTTTTACCATCTGTAATTTTATTTGCTGTCTTATTTATAAAATTGAAAATGTTTATAAGATAAATGTAGGTTAATCAGATTAGCAGTGGATTTAATTTATTTTTGAAACAACCGCTATTCATTTACATTTTCAGCTTTTCACACCGCTGAACTATGAATTTGTTATCCCTGTGGATCACATATTTCATTGAATGCACGGCACCATTATCCTTGACCATAACTAATTGACTTCTGCACATTCATTTACAGTTATAAAAGCTTTTCTTGCAATAAGTTTAAATTTTCCAATTCTTGATTACATTTTTTCATATATCCAGTGCATAATATTCTTATAAGTTTGTAATCATTGATATGTCATAGGGATCAAAATTAACTTACACTGTCCTGAGTTTTGATGCAAAATAAAGAAAATAAGTAGAATCCTGAAGAAGATATCTTCCATATCGTCCTAAAATCTCCATCCAACGCTTTAAACGTTTTCTGACACATCTGAAATACCAAAACATAATTTCGTTTTCAAATCATCAAGTAGGTTTTTTCTTTAATTGCATATAATTAATTTAATTACACATTACATACGTCTATACACTTGACACGTCTAACGAAGAACATTACAAAACAAGAACTAGTTTGTGCATAGGACTTTAATTAGAAAAATGGGATATTTGGAGCAGAGTAGCATTGGTTATTGCAAGAAAATAATATTTTTCAAAAGTTAATTTTGAAGTTGAATCGTGTATAATAAAAAGGAAGATCGATAGAACGATCTTTCTCGTGCTCATCCTAGCGTGTAACGTGACTGTCTCAGCGGAACGATGTCGCAAATCAGTTCCTTTAGAAGAAATGCACACAAACTTCACCTGAATTACGAAAAAGTTGTCGATTCTATTTTACAACATTTTTAGTGCTTTCTAATATATAAATAGATTAATTTAAAAAAAATTAATGCCGGCAAAAACTGTAGACAGAAAAACGTGAAAACTACACCGTTTTTATCTTTTTGTGTCAAAATAAGTGTCGTGAGAATTATTTCAATTCGACATTGTAATCTTGAGTATCTATAATAGAGAAATTTAATAACAAGATATCATTTTCCGTTTTAATTGAGAATAATAAGAGTGACAGTTTCTATTATGGAAAGTTGAACCGGAAATAAAATAGAGTAGGAAGTAAAAATTATGTATGGGTGACCCGGGGCGCTTTTCATTCACAAACTGATATTCAGGAACATGTCTTACTTAACAGCAATTCGATCAACGTGTGACTAGAAAGCATGCAGAGAAACTACTTTATTACATAGTACATAATCATATACACATATATAAAAAGTATAAGGTCATATGAAACTCGTTAAAGAATCATGATTTGATAATCAGAAACAATTTTCGTCATTTATAAATTATATGACCATCAGCAATACCAAATACTAAAAAAATTAAAACGGTTTATAATAACCGGCATATTCTGAATAGTAATTTTTAGTATAACTCTGAATATCTTCTGACTCAATTTTTTAAAGAAATTCGATTGAAGTTACGACCGCAGACATTAATATAACGTTTTGACGCTCTACTTCTTTTTTATCTATATTCTGTCTATAATAGTATATAAAATTGATCATAAGTCTACAAATTTATATACGCGATGCGTTTCAATAGACTTTATGACTTTCGCCTATATTTTCGTAACAAAGACGAAATAGAACAACAGTTTCGTTGAATGAAAAAGAAATTAATCAGAACGGAAATTTTCCAGATTTCTGAACATTTATTGTGAAACATAATGTATTTATGATTATGTAAATAATAATATATATTTCAGAATCTACATGCATGCAATATTTAATTACGCAAAGTTTTTTCTTATCATGTAAATATAGTCTTCAAAAAGAGGGTTCGACAAGCTACGCAACTTCTATTTAAATCGAACTTTCCCGTTGTTTCCTTCCAACTTTAAAGTAAAAAGGGGAGACCTGACTTTTAAGCGATTATTGCTAATGCGATCACTAATTGCATAATGACGTTTGCGTGAAATTCGTACATTAAAGGAAGTGTTCGAGTCGTCTCGTGAAACTTTTCAGTTCACGTGACAAAAAAGCCTTTCGTTGCACAAAAATGCCTTTCCTGATGTGACTCGTCGGAATCACTTCCTGAAATCTTAGATCAGTTAGTTTAAAAGGGAAACAAGAAATAAAAAGGAAATATTGCATCCGGAATAAGAAAAATTTAACTCAAATGTCAAAGCTTTTAATTGTTCAATTAATTTCGATTGAATTCGACTGGCCGTTGAAATTTCTTACAAATTTTCTCTTTCTTCTTATAAAGAAGATTTGTTAAAGATCTTAAAATAAAAAGCTTGAAATACGAAAAAAAAAAGAAATGCTTTCGAGTTTCTAAGATTTCAGAGATTTGAACATGCTTTCTTCAGAGATAATGGTACAGTAGATGCAAATAGGAGAAACTCGAGATTTCAGATGGAGAGAAGAGAGCGAAATCCGTAACATTTGAGTAACAATAGGACGGCCACGGTATTGGGTAAAAATAAATTGATGAATAAAAGTAGATAAATTAGAATCTGGATGACTTAGGTATGTAGGCCATGATAGTTCTCAAATTCACGAACCGTGTTATACACCATGGTCAAGAGCCGTAAACGCTTGTGGGGTAAAATGCGCGTTATTGGGCACTGGGCAGGAAGAGGTGAATCACTGCTGCGAACTCTGAAGCAGGTGTCCATTAAAGGATATTCTAACCCTAGAGTTCTTTCACTTTTCTTTGTCTCCCACATCCATTGTTCTAAACCACACATATGTATATATTTATCTTATCATAGTCCATGATATGCAAATCCAGATTTCAATGTTTTACACACCACATAATTCTGTATCATCGCAATTTTTCTGAAATAGGTTCAATTCAATTCATTTCGTATTTTAGGCATTTTCCTATAAGGGTACATGATAGATAGTCCAAATTTGCACCATAAGACCACATTTAATTTCAATTTTACCCCCGCAATAACTTTCAATCAGATCTTCAATTAAAATGCCCAACCAAATTTGAATGTTAGAAGCGTTAAAGGTGCTTAAATTTGAAATATTTAAATTTAAAGACGTGCTCAAGGTATAATTTTTGTACGAATGAGTTTCATGAAATAACTATAAAGTAAATTGAAGTAAAGTAAAGCGTTGCTACAGTAACTTGTAAACAGTTATAATTATTCAATTTCAATATTGTGCCAGTCAATAAAATCAAACTGAAAAAAAGTGAAATTAAGTGTCCACTCACCACGAAAATCCGTTCACGAATCACCCATCAATCGCTGATATTGACAACAGTAAAAAAATCCTCAATTGACAGAATCGCAACTCTTGATCACTTTTCAACAATTCAGTGTACATCACTTTATAAAAGAGCCCTCATATTCACAAGCGCACTGAACTTTATTCACTCTTCAGTATTATATTCTTCAAATATCTTCACAACTGTGATTATTAATTATTCGATATAAATATATATCTTGACCATAAAAAAAACATATATTACACACTTGTCAAAAGAAACAGTTTGTTTTAAATGACTGCACTTTTCGTTGCGGTGAAACAATCACTTTTTACTGAATTTCATTGAATTATTATTTACTGAATGACTATACTTTGATATTTTAACATTTTTTAACATTTTAACATTTTAACATTTTGTTGCATTACTTTATTTCTTTACCAGAAAGACTTTTTGGTAGAGTTTGAAAAAATTGAGTATCCTCAACTGAAGAACTCTTAGCGTCCCCTCAGACTGTCTGGCAACGAAACAGTCGTGCGTTTGGGATTGTTACTACAAAACTGAGTGGAGTAAAGCACTCAGGAAGTTGGTAAAAGAGGGGGCAGCAGGGCAACACCATCTAGACCAGCACAGGTGTTCATCGAGGGACACGGAGGTATATATCTAATAATTACATATGCAAGCGTGCCCCTCTTCTTCCAAGTATATTTGGGGTGAAATAGTAGGAAATATACACACATATACACATGTGTATAATATATATGCATATATATACATGCATATTATTTCTATGCATTTTACACTGTATTCTGTACAGTAAAGCATACATGCGTCATCCAGATTGTTGCGTTTTAAGGCCTTTCATCAAGGTCACACGTTCCGGTCAGAAAGCTCTCATCCGCTTATATTATCTAATTAAGCATTAATTTTTCTGTAAAAAACAATGATTAGTCCCCCTTCTGAAAAAACTGATAGGACCTAATTGGAAACGACTGTCAATTGGACCCTATTAGTTTTTTTTAGAAGGATCATAAAATAAAAATGATTTAGGGACACAATTGAAATAATTTAGCGCTAAATCAGAAAAATTTTTATAGCTTTCTTCAAAAAGGATATTTTCCTTCGTTCTCCAAGGAAGGGAGGAAATTTATCTTCTCACGAGTGAACGAGAACCACAGTCTGCAATAATTTCACAGATTGATGATCCGCATCGGATCCACGGATCATTCGCTCGCTGAATATACTTAGCTGTGCTTAATCGCAGTAAGATGATTGCAATTCGTTAAACTCTAGTTCTCACGGTTGCTATATGTATATAATAAAATAATACATGCTTTCGTAATAAAACGATTCGGATTTTTATACCTGAATAGCATGATAGAAAGTCACTCGTTAATTCGAAATAAATGTATACTTATATTTTTATATAAAAATTTGATGATATACTCTTCAAGTGAATTCATCGATTATTGAATCTGATTACACAAATTCTTGAGAAGCAGAAGAAAGAGATAGTTTTATAACATTTGTTTATTTCTATGTCAACAAACTGTAGCACCATACTTTACAATTTATTTCTATTTTTATCTACATTACACATTTTTACGTAATATTCTATTTTAACATACAAATATGTTCAGAATAGAATTAACATAATACAAATGTAGAACACCTGAATAAAATCATCAAAATTGACAGGAAACTTCGAATTTTATTCCTTTGAAAAGAAACTGCATGGCGTGACATTAAGTTTACAAGAGATTACTGGCATTGTTTATTTTTGAATCGATGCAAGAGCATCTTACACTTGCACGAGAGAGGCGTTGGATCAATGACCTTAAAATAAAGTATTGATTGGTATTATAATTTTATGTCATTTTTTTCTATTCTAACAGAAAACCATATAATAAGTTAATTCGATTCTACATGTTCGTAATATGCAGACTATAATTTTCACGAGGATTCTACAAACGTGAAACACATATATACATTTATATTTAGTTACACAAGTCTATTACATGAGGATTCGAGGGACGTTCAACATGAATGATTTGCAGACATAAAGCTTGATAATCTGATGTCCTCACAGCATGGGAGTTCCATTCCACTGGACCTCCGCGTCCTGCCATCTTCGGGGTAACGGAAAATAATTTCATTAGTTTTCTGGATTCTACATTATTATTGTCTGCTGGAACTAATTATAATAACGGAAAGATGCTGCGGACATGAACCGATGGTCCAGAAAAGATAAAATAAACTCTGGCGTAACACTGCATTTTTTACAATCCTTTGTATACATAAGTCGAACAAAAGTAATGAGAAAATGTGAAAACTGTTACGTTATTCATGAAAATTATAGTAAACTTCAAAAAAAAAAAAAATTTCCGGTTTCTACAGTTCATCTTATTTTTTAATTAATTGTTTACTAATTTATTCCATACCATTATTTCTGATGGAATTGACTTATTTAAAATGATTTTTTTTAATCTTACTTGGAGTGAATGAGTTTTTCTAAAGGTGTTGAAGCCATGTCCAGGGATTCCTTGCCATCATTGCCCGTTTCTTTTGCCCTGGTGTCTATAGTCAATGTGGCGTGACTCCCACCGCAAGTGTAGTATTGAACATCGAATCTGCGATTATATAAATTAATTACCGGAAACGGTATTATCCTCTAAGGAAATTTAATTCTTCGTCTCTTCTAATTTAATATTAATTTATTTAATGTTTGACTTTGCCCAAATCAAATATTAAACTAATAAGAAAATTTTTGCATAGAATTCTCAATAGAGTTAAAAAAAATGATATATTTTCAATGTCTTTACCTCGATTACTTTGCAATTAAATTTAGAAAAGAGGAGCTGACAACTCTCTTAAAGAAAAGAGATTTAATATTAATTCGCGGTTTATTGCATAATGATGTCCTGGGAGAAAATTACGTGATTTTTATTGCACCAATGTCTCGAAAACAGTTATTTTCACTGGAAAAGAGTTTTTACCTTTTTCCTTTGAAAATTTGTGAGGTACTTATTAGAGAAAATAGCAGGTTAAAATTGCAGCAATTCTGAAAGTAGGTTTCGTCGATTACCTTGAGAATTGACACTGAAGAATTTGAAGGAAAGGGTGTGAGACAGCGAGTTTTACTGCAAACTCACCGTCTTTCAGCATGATAGTTCCTGAGAAGTTCACGGTTTGTGTTGAAGAGAACACCATGATGACCGAGACAAAGAGTCACCCAGATGGGTAAACTGGGTGTCTTTAGACGAGACCCTGGCTGTTTATTATGTGGCCCATCTCCTTCATGAACTAAAAATCCTATTTCGCTCCTCACAAGGACACCCCATTGTGGAATCGCCTTGAAAGTTGCATTCACAAGAAAATTAAAATTCAATTAGAAACAAGTATAAAAATTTGTAAACTCTATAAAAAAAACGATTCTCGTCTTCTTGAACGAGTTATTCGAAAATTTCAAACTCCTTTCTCAGCCCCCCGGAAAATAATATAAATAATAACTTACGTAGGTATTTTCATCTCCAACGTGGATAACACCATTGTGAAGATGAGGAGAGGCTCTTCCGGTCAGAGCAAGAAGAACAACAGATAAAGGACCTTCTTCTGGACATCCACTTAAAATAGATCCTTTCGAGTCTTCTAAATCACTTCGGATTCTAAAATTAAAAAAATAGTTGATTAAAATTGTATAATTCACTTTAAATGTACATTTTCTCACATCTTTCAAATCACGCAAACGACTTCAGAATTATTATTGTCTCAGAATCAATTTTTTAAACTTGAAACACTTGTCATAAAATAAAGTAATGCCTATTTACAAAAATAGCTTACTTTGAAAATCCTCTCGAGAGAATTGCACTGTAAAGTAATAATTTTGCCCCTGGTCCACCTTCATCTTGAAACTAAAACAATAACGAAATATATATTGAATATTCCATTGAATATAAAAAATTAAGACATCTACATAGTACTAATTACTATTGAGTTTAAAAATACAAACCAGGTACAAGTAGCGTTTAATGAAAATTTCAAGATCTTCCAAGGAGTTGAACTCGAAGAGATGCAGCTACAAAAAATG
>JAUEJJ010000042.1:6276339-6288338 GCA_032164275.1 Synergus coniferae
AACCAATCAGATGTCGAGAGCTCAACGCATGCGCAGTTGAGTAAGTTAAGATACGAGAGAGTTGCAGTTAAGATTTTGAGAGATTAAATAGTTAAGATGTGGGAGAAATTAAGATTTGAGAGATTTGAGTGTATAGATGTTTTCAGGACCGGCGATACTTCTTGTGACGAGGTGGAGAACTAGGAACTCTTTTTCCTTGATTCTCCATAGATAAATAATCGATAAAGATAAAAGGCATTATTAGCCAAGAATTATACATATTCTTGCGTAGAGTTTTTGTTAACCGCCTCGGTCAACCATTTCCAGGGATGCGCCTAAGACTCCGGAAGACAAATCCAATTAGCCCATTTTGGACAGATTTTGCCAAATTCTGTCTTGAACGTTAAAAGGACGGTAGAGATAAAGATAAGAGATAATATGACTAAATCTTGTAGATGGGAGGATCCTCTGTGACCTCCAGTAAGGACAACTAAGCTCGAGAATTTTACAAATAGGCAAAAAAGAAATAAACAAATAATATCAGCCCTAAGATTCTTAAAAATTAAATAAATAGGTACTTCCAAATTTTTTACAAATAAAAGATAGGGTAAATAAAGATAAAATAAACCAATAAATAAATAAAAACAATATAGGAGTGCCGAATTTGGGCTCTTAGTGAGAGCACGAGCTGTGGATTTATTATTTAATTTTAATTTTATATGTTGCAGAAAAGTGCAACATCACAGTACTCGTAATTATTTATTATCAACAAGAAACTTTTTTCCTCTTTTTCTATTCTCATTCGTAAATCATTTGTGAAAATACAGATTCCTAATTTTTCTCTATTCTTCTCTTCTTAACGGAATCTAATTTTGAATGCTTTTGACGTTTTAAGAACTGGAGTAAAGACATAAAAAATCTATTTAAGTGTTTTCAGATACTAAAATCAGAGAGCTGAAACCCTGAAACTTTTATATGTTGGTAATTTCTCCTCTGAAACTTGAAAATGTAGGAATCTGAAAATTGCAATATTTTAGATACCGATTTCTAAATTTCTATCTGTCAGTAATTTATCTTTTGAATATTGACAATACATGTATCCATATATATATATGGATTGTAAAGGTATTTTAAGAAAGATTTCTACCTTATTCACGCAAATTTTAGTTTCAAAAATAGATTTTTTTGGTATCTTTCTGTAGATAAGATAATTTAAATTTCATGAAACACCTTAAAATTTATTAACAAAATTTTTCGATGTCTAAAAAATCTTTGAAACCAATGAAAATTTCACGAAAAGAGTAAAACACTTTAATTTTTTTTTAAATCTTTCAGAAGACCTAAAAATATTTTCTATCCCTGAAAATTACACGAAATCCTTCGAAGTTCCTAAAAATCTTCGAAAATCCGAAAAAACCTACAACAACCTTTAAAATTTCCTAAAAAATTTTAAAAAGATCCCTTTTAAAAATTTTAAAGTTTGTCGTGGATTTTTTTGATTTCCAAGAATTTTAAGTGATTCCGTATAATTTTTACTAAAACTAGGCCATTTACCTCCGTCTGAATGAAACGGAGGTAAATAGCCCGGTTTCAACAAAAAATATTTATTATTGCGAGTGTACCAGTAAAAGTGCGAAAAATAAATTTGCTCTTATGGTAATTACATTTTTAGGAATTTTTGAGTTTTTAATCTGAGTTTAAGGGATCCAAAAAGATTTTTAAGATATCAAAAGATTTTTTAAACGCGTTTTAAGGGAATTCTTGAAATTTGAACAGATAATATAATCTTTTGTTTTTAGAAATTTTTTAAAGGTGGTCATAAAATATTACTGGTGTTTGAAGATTTTTAAGAATTCTAATGGTTTTTGTAGAATTTTCATTGGTTTTAAGAATTTTTTAGAAATTGAAAAATTGTTAAAATGAATTTAAAATTGTAAGGTGTTTCATGAAATTTAAATTATGTTTCCTTCAGAAAGATACTATGATTGCGTCATTGCATGAATAAGATGGAAATATTTTTCAAGTTATCTTTAGAATCCAGATGTATTATCAATTTTCATAAGATGAATTATCGACAGATGGAAATTTAGTAATTGATGTCTAAAATGCTACAATATTCAGATTCCTGCATTATCGAGATTCAATGGATAAATTACCAACAGATGAAAAGTGTAGTAGCTGAAAATATTACAGAATCTCCTACCTTACCAACTTTCGGAAGATTACAAATAGGTTGTAATATTATGTGAATTGGACTATTTGGTAAATAAAATTTTTAAGTTTTAAATTCAGTCCTTACAACATCAAAAATATCCAAAATAAAATGTTTTCAATTTGAAAAGGTTTAAATAAAGTGAATAAATGAAGGTAAACTCGGATTTTTTATTGAAATCTGTAAAAGTTCTTTATAAAGTATCATTCGTATCATTTGATAATAAGGCAAAATCATACAATATTATTTTTACGGCTATCACAGGTTTATCACGAAAAAGTGTAGATACTGAAAGTATACATAAATATAATAATCGATTGCTGAAGTTCATAAATATATTGACATATACACAAATATTATATATTTATATTTGTGTAATATAAACTATACTGTAAACTTAATTAACGTCGTGTTAAGTAGTGAAAAATAAATAAGAATGGTGCAGTTCACATAAAGAAGTAAAAAAAGAAACTTAATTTTACGATGACATAATGCAACGTTAAGCATAACCGGCTCTATTTTAATTACGTAACTGAATCAATCGTTTCTAAAATATTTCAAAAACACGTTTGGGTTTCTTTTACAATAATCTTGAAAATATAGAAAGATTGCATTTCTCCGAATGAATCGGAACTAATCCGATTCAATTTAAATCAAACAGAATAAATTTTAAATAAAAATTTTCGGATTGATTCGGATAGAAATTATAACCGACTAAATCCGAGCTAATCAGATTTAATCCGAGCTAATCGGATTTAATCCGAACCAATTTAAATTTAATCCGAATAAATTGTTAAGAAGATTGTTCGGGTTTGTTTCAATAGAAATTCTATCCGAATGAATCTCAGCTAATCCGATTTAATCCGTATGTAATCAAAATTAATCCAAATTAATCTAAATAAACTTTCGTCAGCTTTACCTTAAAAATTAAACATCTGCTATTATAAAATGCGAAATAACGATGATTAAAGCTATGAACTACTAAATTAAAGCCAAGTACCAGAAGTTCTTAAGGGCATGTGTTACTTACCATTTGAGCAAAAATTTAGATGGCCCGGGTTTTTTCTACAATTTTTACTTTTTTAAATAAATAATAGTGCACAGTGGTCAAGAACATAGAATATGGACGGCTGTGCACTTTAATGTTTTGTAAACGTAAAAATTAAAAAAAACCCGGGTTATCTAAATTTACTCACATGGTAAGTAACACATGCCTTTAAGGCTGATATAAATTCTCTATTAAACTGGATAATTCATATTATATAACGAAAGGTAAAAAATATAATTCTTAGATGCATATTACGTTTTAATTACAGACGAACCTTAAAGTTGAATAATTATTGTCGAATTCTATTTTTAAGTTTATCGAAAATATTTTTACCTGCAAGAGATCGACATTTTTCTTTTTAGTATCTATATCAAAAATCACATTACTGAAATCTACACTTCCTTTTGCTATCACTAGACTTGAACTTGAACCCAAGACCCTTAAGCATTACAATTTTGTAATAAAATAACTTCACAAATAATAATAATTTCACAAATTGAAATCGAATTTCAAGTAAAGTTAAAACTTAATCATGAAACGTAGAAACAATGAATGTTATCATTACCAAGGCCTCCACATAGGATCACAGTTATCGTCAATGCGAACAACGTCGATTTCTTCCTCATCATCATCAACAATCGACTCTGAATTGTCGATTCTCGTTTTTGTGGTTTTCTGGTATCGATCATCCGACTTAAAGTCACCATTTTTTGAAATTAAATCCGAATTTCGTTTCACAATTGATGGACAAAGATCTTCCGAATTTAAGACAGTTTGTGGCCTCGGGTAAGGTAATTTGGCAGATTCAAAATGTTCTGACTTTGGAAGGCAGTGTTTTTCATTCGGCGACATTGATCTTTTTTCGATGATAATTGATCTGTCGGTTTCAATTGATGAACTGGGCGGCTGAGATGGTGCAATTACTTTAGCGGTTCTCTCCAAGTTTTTAAGTGTGGGGGATATGAGAGATGATCTTGAAATGTCCTAAAAGTAAGGAATTGGATCACTTTTAAATTTTCTTCTTTCAGAGAGCTTACAATTTTTAACTTTATGTATCTTAGTTTAAGAAAGCTTTCTATAATAATAATAATAATAATAATAATAATAATAATAATAATAATAATAATAATAATAATAATAATGGTATAATACTTCCGAATTTTCATCTGGGGGACGATTACTTTTCTTAAGTACATGTAAATGTCAATTCTGAGGCTTTAAATGTCACCGAAGAATTGTAAACGGTTCGCGGATTTATTTCTTATTTATCATTTTCGTGAAAAACTTGAAAAACTTGTAAACTTGAAAAACGACGAATAAGAAATAAATACGCGAACCGCTTACAATTCGTCATACACATTTGAAAAAGGCGGATGTATAAATTTACGCACAAAAAAAAAGTATAAATTGGGATACAAAATTATGTCCTTTTGTACGTCCTTTTGTAAGTCGTCATTTCTTACTTGAAAAGGTTGAAAAGATTTCAAAAGATTATTATTTTTTCATTTTAACGTATAATATTAAAATTAAATAAACAAAAAATTAATTTTTTTTTTAATTACAAATTACGACATGTTATTTGTATAATGAGCACACTGTGTTCGTAAGACACATTTTTAATGCGTTAAACTGAAAAAATAATGATCTTTAGAAACTTTTTTTAAAGTAGGAAATGATGACGTATAAAAAGACATATGAAAGGATGTACCAAAAGACGTACAAGAGGACGTAAAAATGGACGTTATTTTGTAACCCAATTTAGCATTTTATTTTGTGTGAACTTTTATATATCCTTTTATATGTACGTACTTTTGTATCTTCTTTTGGATATACTTTTAAACGTCCTTTTTTGTACGAAAATTTATACGTTTTTCATACAGTGATGTTTAAAACGTCACAATTGACATTCACTTGTAATTTGGAAAATATGAAAATCAAAAAGTGGAAAACCAAAAAGTTAAAATGGAAGTGAAAAGTTTTTGCCTGGTAATTTTGTATGTTGTATACGAGAATTCTTTATGTGTACGTTGTTTTTGCGGATTGTATAAGTTGCTTTTTGTGTTTGTGAGTTTGTGTGATATATTTATGTGCATCATGTGTATGAGTGTTGTTTATGTTTGTAGTTTCTATGCTTTGTTTGTGTGCGTTGTTTAGGTTTGTCGATGGTATATGTTGTTTTTGTTTTTATGGTTTTCGTTTATCTTTGTACAATTGTTGTTTGTGTCTGGTGTTTATTTATGTTAGTTACGTTATTTATGTGTGATCTTCACGTATGCATTGTTTTTGCGCGTTAAGTGTGTCGTTGTTTGTATACCTGGTAAGTTTGTATGTTGTATACGAGAATTTTTTATGTGTACGTTGTTTTTGCGGATTGAATAAGTTGTTTTTTGTGTTTATGAGTGTGTGTGGTATTTATGTGAAGCATGTGTATGAGTGTTGTTTATGTTTGCAGTTTCCATGCGTTGTTTTTTTAATTTGTGCGTATGATGTTTATCTTTCTTGCTTGTGTGTGTTGTTTATTATGTGTTCTATGTGTTTATGCGGTTGTTTATGTGTGTTCTCCGTGTGTGTGTATGTGTGTTGTTTCTCGAGTTGAGTGTTCTTTTTTGTGTTTATGAGTATGTGCGTTTCTTATGTTTATGGTTTTTATTTGTTGTTTGGGTTTCTTGTTCGTATGTTTTACATATTTGTTTGCGGTGTACCGTGTTGTGTTAGTTGTTTGTAGGTATTAAGTATGGTATGTTTCTTGTGTGTGTGAGTGATTTATTTGTTGTTTTTGTGCATGTGCCTGTTGTAAATGTGTATCATGTGTGTGTTTTTCGTGTATTTGTTGTTTTTGTATTTTATTTATGTGCGTTCTTCGTGTGTGTGTGTTGATGGTAAGTGTGCGTGTGTTTGTATATGTGTGTGTGTGTGTGTGTATGGTTTGAGCTAGTTGTGTTCTGTGTATTTTTTTGTTTGTCGTTTGCGTGTATTGTTGTGCTAATAATTAATGTGTGTTATAATGTATACTTTTTTATGCTGTGCATGTTATTTCTTCGTGTTGTTTATATATATATATATATTGTTTGTGTGTATTTTCTTTTCTGTATATTTTTCATGTGTTGTTTATATTTATTGTGTGTGTGTGTGTGTTGTTTATGTGTGTTGGACACTCCCTAAAAAATACCTCAAATAAAAATAATAACCTGTTCACTATTTGGCCTTGGTGATTGAAGACCGTTGGCAAGATGCCTCGCAAGTCTATCTGCCGCTTCTCCCGGAAGTGACGCCAGAAATCTACATGCTTCTGAAGCACAATGGCCAAATCCAGATTCCCATCTACTTTCAGCAGACACATCTTCATTTGGACGTGCAGAAATAGACAATCCTGAAGGTCTGGATGCTTGAAGCCTCTGCAAATGACGAACTGTCAATTCCAAAATGTCTGCCTTCTCCAATTTACTGATGTTTTCTCCTTCAGTCTGCAAAAAAACATGAAATTCATTTTAGAAATATAAACATAAAAATAATCTCTGACAAAAATTGTTATTAAACTTTGAATTAAAAAATTGTCGCCATGGATTATCGTTTAAAATTCCTTGAAAAATAACATATTCGAAATGAATTCCCAATAGAAATCGATATTTCCCTCATGATATATTTCATATTATTTCGCTTTTAAATTCTGGTAATGAAATTTAATCTCCTGATGTCTCTCGGGCATAAGTCAGGTTCGCACGCTCGAGAATATTGGCGTATGTACATAGCGAATCGGATGAATCGTGCGCGACCGCGTCTTAAAAAATGTATCTTTTTTATAATGAACGGAGCAAGACGAGAATACGACCCGTTTTGTGAGTTTTTTTTTTTTTTTTTCACTTGAGAAGGACGTCTGTTTGCTTTACAGGAAAGTCGGTGGGAGAAGCGAGTCGAATCCAGGTTAAAAGTCGTGTGCATAGCATAGCGCCGTTCTGATACTAAGAAGAATCGGGGAGGAAGAATCGATTATCTGGAACGAAATCCTCGATTCTGCACTTCGATTGCCTCCGCAAATGAGGAATCAGTTGATTCTATACCGAGTTGATTTACCGTCAAATTACTCTCTTAATTTGTCAATCATCAGAATTTAACATTACAAGCACAAAATGCTACAAAGTGCACAAAGTCTACAAAGTGTATCTATAATAAAGTGCACAAAAAGTGTACAAAAAGTGTACAGAGTATACATAATACAAAGAAACTGATTAAAAAATTTCTTTTTCAAATTAAAACTTCTTATTCGATTCTTACAAAGCATTTCTAAGCATCAAAAGTTCATAAAGTATTTGAGATTCGATCACTCACCTCCAAGGCATCGACCATAAGATCCTTCAGTTCTTCCAGGCAACGATTTATTCGTGCGCGCCTTTTTCTCTCCAACAAGGGCTTAGTAATCTAATAATAATAATCAATATTTGAAAACTACAACCACGACATGAATATATATATATACATATATATAAAATAAAACCCTCCAAGAGAATTTTGTGTAACTGAATAATTTAAACTGAAACTAAACTAACAATCATGTATTTTGGGTAAAAATATTTTAGTGTAAAAAACTAGTTAGGGTAATTAGAAACACGTGATGTGGAGAAGTCCTGAAGTTACCTTTTTGTATTGATAAGTCCGCGAAACCGGATGCGGATAATCGTACGACATTATTACACGATATATCAAATGACTTCCGGTGTCGTAATTAATACACGTGGCACAGCACTGTTATGATAATTAATAAAGAAACCGTCACTTAATAAAAAAAAACGTCACTCGTTCTATGAGAAAAAGAGGAATGACAGTCAGGCAGAAAGTTGACTGACATTAGACTCAGCAAGTTCTCCCCATGGAGTCCCTACGCAAACTGACTCAGGGCTCCGTTCAGCCATTCCGACGGACCCTCCCCTCGTTCACTTTCAAGTTCGACCCCTCGGTGTAGAGTAGATGCCACTTTACAATTTTATTTCTTCAGATAGATGTTATCCCTCTCACCCTCTCCCACACTCACCACATCCTACCTACGCAATTCTCGTTTAATGTAACGAGAAATGAAATTCAAACAAATTTATGTGAGAAAGATCGTTAATCAGATCCGCAGTCCGTAAATATGCACCAGGCTGAATTGATATTAATTTATTATTTGTTTTTATATTAATTAGATTATTATTAAATATTATAATCACTTTCGGTGTACGAAAATGTTTGTTTTAAGAGTTTTCGAGTGATTATATTTTACAGAATATGAAGAATTTCCAGGATTTTTAAATCATAAGTTTTTGAGGAATTTGAAAGATTTTTCGAGATGAGAGAAATTGCGAGATTATGTGCTTTTAAAAAATTTCTAGAGGTTTCGGATAAATTTATAAGTTTAGGGGACCTTGCATCCCACGCCATTGGGGTATTGTGTATTAATAATTATTTTCCATCAAATAAAGATCCACAACCTTATCAAAAATGTTGCTTTTACACATATATTTTATATGCAATTATTATAATTATGTACCTAAATATTTTCTAAGATTATAATTATACGGAAACTGATTTATAAATTGTTTTAATAATAAAAAATGATTAAATTAATCAGTTAACTCTACAATTTTCTTTGTTTTTAAATAAATTCGTGATATAAAATCTACTGCTAATTGCATCAAATTCATGTTTATTTTTATCAGCTTGATTTAAAAATAGTCCAGTCTTCAGAAAAAGGAGACAACATCGTTGGATAAAGGAGAAGCCAATCAAACATGTAAAGAATGTGAGTATTTAACACAGATCCACTGCTTTATGGGGAGTTAAAAGTCTTTAAGTGTTATGTCAGTCCATTATCGTATTTTCGGCTGGTATATAAATATATTCTCTGAAGCGATAAGTGATCCATCCATTAGTTCTATCTTTTTTCAGAGGCATTTACCTGCAGATATACTGTATGGAGCAGCTTTTCTGATTATACGCATATATGTGTCATGCATATGATTGTAAGCGGTACTTTTATAAAAGAGGCAGGCGTTCACATCATATAAGCTATATGTTATAATATATTGCTTCAGCTGATTTAATAATGGAGCAGCACGTACGTGTTTTTTATTATGATAATAAACATCATAATCAAAATATGGGACTCAGAATGAGAGGATTTCGATCACTAAACTTTTAATGTTATCTTTCATCAATCCATGGCATAATATTTGAATTTCTTCGATTTCTATTTCTCTCTACTTGATGCTCATTTGAAACGTGTGTTTTGATAAGAGTTTGATGGGAATTCTTTTTCGATTCGAACTGAAATATTAATTCAGTTATACATGTGTGACATTCATTTTCAGGACCTCGCAAATTTGTTGTTTCTTCTGGTAAATATTATCCTCTCCTAAAAAAGTGGTATAACGAAATTTCTCAAAAATCTCGCATACATTGTTGTTGCAAACCTGATTGGCTGAAAAATCGCTTGAAATTCTGTAAAATTTTACAAAAACCTTCGAAATCTTTTTAAATTCTACGAAATCTTTTAGAAATTCTAAAAATCCGTTGAATTTCGTAAAAATTACTTGAAAATCGTTGAAATTCCTTAAAATTCCTCTTTAAGAAAAGTGGTGTAACAACCTAATTGGCTTTTGAATGATTTGAAGTTGTAAGAAGGAAAAAAATAATATATAATCGCGCGCGTAGGGCGCGTGATGGTTTTATTGATAAATGATAAAGTGTGCATAAATAAGATACATCTTGCTTTTTCATATTGTTTTTGTTTTCTGAATTTTATTTAGATTATTTTTATATCATTAAATGACAGTTGGTGACATGTTGAAGTTTTAATATTAATTTAATGACTCAAATGGCAATTTTATATTAATTTCTCCATATTAATTATAAATTCGAGTTAAATATGTACTTTGAAAATTCTCAAACGCTTTGAAATTCATATAAAATATTTTACTCTTCTTTAAAATCACTTAAAGTTTCTTGAAAACTCTTCAAATCTTTTTAGAGGTTTTTTTTTATTTTATAAAGAATTTCAAAATAATTCACGCGAGTTTCTATATTTTATTTAAAAATTTTAAGCATTTCAAGGGATTTTAAAGAACATTAAAGAATTTTAAAGGATTTCAAGAAATTTCAAGTGATTTTAAGGAATGTTTAAAAAATTTCAAAAGAAACAAAATTATTTTAAATGAAAGAAAGTTTTCTTGTTTATCAAGAAATTTTTACTCTGAGTTATTAAAATAAAAGTTTTGATTAAATCAAGTTTTTTTCTGAGCAGTGTGTATTACAAGATTCCCAAAGGATTTCAAGAGAATTTAAACCGACTCATATTTCTGTAGTTTTGAATATTTGAGTATTAGACTATGTAAATTAAATTAGTGAAATTGCGCAGTTATGAGGAGGAATTTTCGTAATGCCCTTAAAGTGAGAAGCAGCAACACGACACGAAACGACACAACACGACTTCTCGTTGCATTCTATAATCTACATCATGAATATATGACATTGCGATATCTGTTATTTTTTCGTCCAGGCCTGCGGTTACAAGAGCGAGTCCCACAGATCTCGAGTGACTCTCAACAAGACTGCTCCATAAGCATGGCAAAGCATAAGCCATGCTCGAGTACCGGGAAGAAATTAAAACAATAATTAGTGATGTCATCACAGAAGCGTCAAAGCAAAGTGATACCCTGCTGCTTATCACACGCCAGAGGACTCTTGCCGATGGTTTTTTATCTTCTGTGTACAATGCATTCGTGCGCATGTAACTTACACCGGTATGCCTATATCAGCGAGTGGAGCGTGCGAATGTTTACGATTTGCATCCGATCTTCCGGTGATGACAATTCGCGTCAATGAAAATACGCGTGGAGTCACGTGAGCTACGAGGTCACCAAGTCTCATGAATGACGCCACGAGATAAAGTATAAACACGTAAATCGAGTCATTCAATGAGAAATTCGTTTCACTGATAATAATTTTATATGAAAGGAGAGAAGAGTGATTTCATGGTATTTAATGAATTGCCATTCCATAATTCAGATTGAATATACAGTTTACAGTTTATAAATTTATGATTTAATAACCAATAGGAACTTTACGTTTGGGCCAACTTTGGCCCAAACTTGGCAGAGTGACTACAAGTTTTAATTTTTTTTTATTCCCTTGACATTATAAAAAGATATAGCCAAAAAACCTCACATTTCAATATTTTCAAAAATGTTAATAACTCCGAAAATATTTATTATTTTAAAAAGCCCTTGGTGTCATTTTGAAGATAAATTTTCATAGTTTTTGTGTACGCTGTTCAAATATTAAAAGAAAAATTTTCCTAGCTTTTGCCATAGGCTCAAACTTGCATAGACAAATCTTAAGATTTGAAATATCTATAGTTATTTACAAGAATTTAAAAAAAATCAAAATATACCTTTTTCTCAAATGTAGTAAAATCTATTAAAATATCTATTCATTTCTTATTTTCTTTTATCCATGTGTGGAGGACAATCTTCATTTGAGAATTTACGAGATTTTCGTACAACTTTGAGCCTATGGCAGAAGCTAGGAAAATAATTTCAAAAATATCTGAATAGTGTACACAAAAACTGTAAAAATTTATCTTTAAACTCAGACCAAGAACTTTTTAAAATAATAAATATTTCCGTAGTTATTAACATTTTTGAAAATATTGAAAGGACCCCGCACCAAATGTACAGTAAATGGCTTTTTGTGAAAAATTCTAAATCTAATTTTTTTTTGTATTTACGA
>JAUEJJ010000042.1:6288438-6304952 GCA_032164275.1 Synergus coniferae
TTCAGATTCTCTCTCTCTCTCGCCCGAACTGACAAGTTTCAGGCTGGCTTCTCTACTCTATTGTAATATCTCTATGATGTCCACACGATCTATCCCATCCCTCACTTTGCCCCTCCCCACTCCACAATTACCCTCTCCAACTCACCTCCTTATGCCTCTCTCTTTCATACCTTTCCCCTCTTCTATCGACCCTCCAGCCGCCCTTTCCCTGCTTTAACCATGCCCTCTCTGTATGCCCCTCCCCCTCCACTGAATCTTCTTACTCTTTTCTTCTACATACCTGACTTTATCTGACACCTCCATATTTCCCCGCTGCCCAGTTCTCTGCAAACGTCTCTCTCCAGTTTCTTTGCTTCACCTCCTTATTTCCTCCCACTGCTTTTTTCCCGCATCCTCTTTATGTCCGTCCTTCACCCCTCCATCGCCCCTCTGTCTGCCTTTGCCTTTTCTCTGTCCCATACATTTCCCCTCTGTATGCCCCTGCCCCCTCCTCCCAATAGATGTCTTTATTTTATTCTTCTGATCCATACTCCTCCCTGCCTTCGCCTCACCCTTAAATATTTCGCCGCTACACAATAACACAATTCCCACCAAATATCCCTCCCTCTCCTTTATTTCACCTCCTCCTCATTTCCTCTCCTTCCATTCCCCGCCCCTTCCTCACCAAATAACTTTACCCCTTCCACTGCTTTTGCCACACCTCCTCTTTGTGATCGTCCTACATCCTACCATCTGCCTTTACCCTTTTTCTGCTCCATACCCCTCCCCAATCATTTCCTACTTTTTCCTCTCCCATTCCCCCCACCGATCTATTTGCACCACGATTATCACAAAAAAGTAGTATAAATTTCTTTAATCTATTCAATTAACAGGAATTGGTTTAAATTTCTAAAGTTTTTTAAAACAAATGTTTCTAAGGGAGTTTACCATTTGAATAACTTAAGCGTGTCAGGCGCGTGGTCAGGTATAGATCAGGACTGCGGGATGTTGGAAGAATCGAGACAAATGGGCAATATCGTGGCCGTTGTGATGTGTAGCAAAAATAAAAACTCCCACGATCCCGAAGCAAATTTTCGGTTTAAGGCGCGAAGAGCGTGTCCATCGTGTGACGAGTTGCCCGAACCATTTGATTTAAATCGGATCTACAACGATTTTACTGAATAATGTAGACTATATATATATATATATGTGTGTGTGTGTGTGTGTGTGTGTGTGTGTGTGTGTGTGTGTGTGTGTGTGTGTGTGTGTGTGTGTGTGTGTGTGTAAAGATCCTTTCCAATGGCGAACGACAATAGAAAATGAAAGCACGTGACGACTGTGATCATCGTCTCTTACCTGCGGAGTCTGGACAACGCAAAACCTATCATCACTATGATCGACCAGCGAACCAAACAACTACTTTTTTTTGTGTCCTAGGATTCTTGGAATAAAGAATAAAAATCGCTTTCTAACAAATCTGAGGACTATATACTTTAAAGTTTCTCATCTAGATCAATTTCTACCTCTCTTTATATTATTGAAGACTTTATTTACGATAGTTGACGTCTCTACTGACAGAATCCATTCCAAATTAGGGAGGCTGTCTAATTTCAAGTCGTAGAATTTTTTGTTGACGAAATATATATCCTCTCTTAAAAAATTGGTGTAAACGAAATGTCTCGAAAATCTCATATACATTGTTGTTGCAAACCTGATTTCCCTTAAAATTTTACCAAAAAAGCTTCAAAATCCCATAAAATTCCACAAAAATTTTGAAAATCATAAATTTCTTAAAATCCATGTTAAAATTCGTGAAAATCCTTTAAAATATCCAGAAACTTCTTAAAATTCGTAAAAATTCTACGACATTTAAAATTACTTTACATCCTTTAAAATGTATTAAAGTGATTAGATATCTTATCAAATTTCATGAAGTCCTTTAAAACTCTGAAAAATATCTTGAAATCCCTCAAAATCATCTCAATCTTTCAAAATCTTGAAATTCCTCTTTAAAAAAAGTAGTGTAACAAAATGTCCCAAAAATCTCGCATATACTACATTATTGTTTCAAACCTAATTGGTGTTTGAATAATTTAAAGTTGTAAAAAGGACAAAATAATAAACGCGCGCTTAGTGTGCTAGTTCGTTAGTTTTGATAAAATGCAGATGTTTTGGTTTTCTTTTCAGATTCTGGCGAGGTTAATATAATTTTTCAACGTACACAAAGTAAAATCAAAACAGTTCAAAATTATCTAAAACAAAGAAAATTAACTTAAAAAATGTTTTTTTTTTAAATTCCATAACTTTTGACCTAAATCATATATTTAATTTTCGTCAGGTAGAAACGATTGACAATTTTGTTTAATGAAAGACAATATATTTAAAGGCAATGACTGAAAGCACGAGATCTAAAGGAAATGCCGTATAAAAAATATTAGAGGACGCTTCTTTTGAGCCTTGTTACAAAAAATTTAAAAGATAAAATAGCAATCGAAGAATGCCGAAAGGAGAAGATCGTAAGACCGGCAGTCGTAATTATGGACCGGCAATTAAGCGTTACGGTGTCAGTGTCCAGAGATATAGTCGTAATAGTAAGAGCAGGTCAGAAATCTCAGAAGATCAAAGGATCGGCTAGTTAGATCTGTTTTATCGCCGCTTCTTTATTTTTAAATTACGCCCTTTTAGTATTCAAATACCTAACCGTTTCGTGTTTTCATTCCTCGCTATTTCTTCTCTGAAATATTTTTACAATTTCGAGTCAAAGTTCCTTATCTGGTATAAATGATGAGAAAGGGGCATTATATATTAAACTACATTTAATATATAATATAATATATAATATATTACATTATATATTAAATTCTAAAAGTCCAATATTTACATTCTCATCAGAGAGAATGTATTAGATTTATGTAAAATTTGACCAATTGGATTGGCCTTTGGTATACTCTTTTAGTGTCCTAAAATGAAGGTCAAGTTCGTTAGCCATACCATTTTGGATAAAAATTCAAAAAGTTGGAGCATTTTGAAAATTTTTAAAATCACGTTTTTTTTAATTTACAAATTCTATGTATGGATCTTCGTAATATTCAAAAAGTAGAACAATTTATTATTATAAACTTTTTCGATAAGAAATAAAAACAACGCACGATATGAAAAAAAGCCAAGAGATCAAAAATGTTTATTCTTGAACGCTCTACACGAATAACATAACAATTTTTTGAATTTTTTTTTTTTTTAATCGAGCGCGAAGCGCGTGCCCTGATGAGAATGTGATCCTTAAAGTCGATAGAACTTTAAGTAAATGAGTTCTCATTTTCGTTTAAAACTAAAATAATTAAAACAAAAGTATATAGCATCGATAAAGGTAGCTAAGCGCTCGAGCATGCTGAAGGGCGCAAGCGACGCGAAGCGTGCAAGCGTCCCGAAGCGAAATTTTTTTAAATGAAGAGAACTCATTTACTTAAAGTTCTATCGACGTTAAGGAACACATTCTCATTAGGACATTCGCGTTTCGCGCTCGATATTTGACATAAACCTCGCAAGATTTGTTCGTAGCGCTTCGTACTATGGAATATTTGATCGTCAAGCTTCGATATATTCATTTTGTAATATTTTCTCATATATAGTTTTTGTCGGGAAAATTTTATTTTTTATTTTTTAAAAATAGTTTTTTCGTTTTTTTGAATTTTCAAAATGCCATAAGTCTGACAATTTTTTTATCGAAAATAGTCATGAGAATAAATTGAACTACTCTTTGAGTACTACGAACATCCATAGATATTATAGAATTTGTAAATTAAAAAAAAATGGTTTCAAAAATTTTCACTAAAAGACACTAAAAGACACTAAAAGAGTATACTATAAAGACCTATCTAAACGGTCAATTCTTTCGAAAGTTATCGTGCACACAAACTAAAAATCTGCTGACAGACAAACAGACACACTCACACACGCACACACACAGGCAGACAGAGAGACACATTCTTAAAAACATGTTTTTTGACATCAGGGGGTCTCAAAAAGTGGACAATTGACAAAAACGGGGGGGGGGGTCAAATTTTACACAAATCTAATACATTCTCTCTGATGAGAATGTAAAAATCGCGCGTCGTAGGTGAGCTCAAACTTGTTAACTATTTATTCGAATTCAATTTGGATTATTTTTCGGAAATGGTCCTTTTCAACAACAGGCATTACTGTAACGATACAAATTGAGCTTTAACAGATTGTTATAAATTATGATACTTTATTCCAGATATATGGGATTTTTTGATTTAAACAGAGTTTTTGAACGGTAATTTTATATTTCGTGAGAATGCTCCCTCGACGCGTTGTGAACGCACAGCGCAATCCGGTTGTGTAAAAAAGCGTCTGCGCGAAATGGCTAGACTGAAAAGTACATTTATCTTTTTGGCCCATCCAATCGGCATGTTATTTAATTTGACTTTTATTTTCAATTCCCTCTTGATCTT
The DNA here is from genome assembly GCA_032164275.1 of Synergus coniferae. Classification (NCBI taxonomy): domain Eukaryota; kingdom Metazoa; phylum Arthropoda; class Insecta; order Hymenoptera; family Cynipidae; genus Synergus; species Synergus coniferae. The sequence continues at coordinate 6,292,893 of JAUEJJ010000042.1, forward strand.
TTCTGAAACATAGGTGGTCGAGTCGAGAGTCAAGTTACTTTTTATGATTTGCATAGACTTCTTTACTTAAACAATCTTCTGATTTCTTTATATTAATATAGAGAATTTTAGTATTTAGAAAAAGGGTTGAGACTGGAATCTTAAAATCTTAAGTTTAGTGTCGAATAACGTGAATATTATGAGAATATCGAATGTTGTCCTTGCAAAACCGGATGTGAGAAGTATTTTATTCATCAGAATTCTTGAACGGTACATTGATCATTTGACACGCCAGCTCTGGTTACGCGAAAAAGATAAAGATCTTTAGTATCAGGATTGAGCATGACACTAAGTTAGGATTTTTATACCTGGATATAAAACTGTCTCTGAGATAAAAGCTGATTTTTTCTCTATGAAAACTGCATTAATTTCGATAGAGGACAATAAATCTCAGTACAAATTGGAGAAAATTTAATGAGGTCAAAAATTATTGTTATAGGTTGGGTTTAAAATAAATCCACTTTTCCTAAGAATCAGATTTTGCGAATTTTTCATTTTTTTCAAATTATTTATGCACATCAAAACAAGATAATAAACTTTCCCAGAATATCCAGAGAAAAAAACAAAGTATCTTACAATTAGTTTGATCAAAAGTTATAAAAGTTTAGAGAAGACGATTTTTTTTAAATAAACATTTTTATTAATTTTGGAATTTTTCAAATTCCGCTGTGTTACTTTACAATGGGTGATAAGCTTCAAACAAGTCTGGTTAGAAAATTGAAATATTTGAATTATGTCTAAAGTTATAAAAGTTAAAAAAAATCTTTTTTTTTTCAACTCAATTTTCTGCTGATTTTCAAATTTTTACTAATATTGAACTCTTTCTTGTTTCCTTCTTCTTTACGAAGGGCGACGATAAACCTCATTAGAATCTGAAAAGAAAACTTAAATAATTCATTTGGTTAAAAGTTACAGAGTAAAAAAAAAATAAATTTTTTTGAAAAAATGCAACTGCAAGTTTTTAAGGTTTTTAAATTTCCATGTACACTTCGAAAGAACACGACAAATCTTCTCAGAACTAAGAGATAAAAGTTAAATATCTTTGTTAAGCCAAAAGTCATAGCAGTTAAAAAAAATTAGATTAATTTATGTATGTATAATCTCAAATTAAAAAATCTAAATCTATTAGAAATGAAATACTTCAAATTTGAGAAAACTGGTCAAAAATTGAAAAAAGAAAATTTTATTGTAAATACGTCTTTTGTTGTTCTGAATTATTCGTCTTCTCAGTTCGACTCCACGTGTTCGTCAACCGTGGTCTATTCTGTGGGTTTTTGTGAAGGGACAAAAAAAAAGTGTCTGGAAGGGAAAAAAGCGAACAGGGACGATCCCACGTCGTATATATATATAATGTATAGCGAGAATAATATATAAGAGGACATGGTGCTGAAAGTGTGCTGTTCGCGTGGCGGTTGCAGAGTGATGTCGAATGTTTAACAAGTCCAGAGTTTTCTCACGGTACGAGGACGTCAGGTGCTCAGGCTTCCTTCAGGAAACGGCTCCTTGGAAGGATTCGCGACTTCTGCCTCGAAGCTTCTTCCCACGCTTTTCTTCTTTTTTACCGGAAAAAAATGTATAGCTGAACCGATGTTGTAAAACATTGATGATATCATTTTCTACGAAGTTATTAGTGGTTGAATTTTGAAAATATTTTTTTTAAACCTCTATAACTTTTGATCTAACCAAGATATTTAAGTTTTCTGTCTGGATTCTGGTAAGGTTTATTGTCTTCTTTTAACTTGTAAAAGAATTTGAAAAATGAGAAATTCGCAAACATTTTTTTTTAAACATTGAAACTGTGTAATTTTTGAGTTAATTGAGATATTTAAGTTTCCCTTTCAGATTCTAATAATGTTTATAGTTTTTTTCCATATTCATGTGAGGTTTATCGTCCTCTGTCAAGGAGTATACAGCAAAATTAAAAAGAAACAAAACAAATCGGTTAAAAAAAAACAATTTTTTTAATCCTCTATAACTTGATTCTAATTGAGATATTTAAGTTTCTCTTAAAGATTCTAATAACGTTTATAGTTTTCTTTCGAGAAGACGAACGAAATTTAAAAGATTTCAAATTAGCAGAAATTTGAGTTTAAAGAAAAAACATTTTTTTTAAACCTTTGTGACTTTAGACCGAGTTTTAGACGTAACTCGTCAGATATGTCTATTTTCTTGCCACACTCAGCTGTCGTTTATTACCCTTTGTCAAGGAGTACAGTGGAATTTAAAAAAATCCAAAATTAATCAAAGTTTGCGTTTGGAAAAGTAATTTTTTTTAAACCTGTATAATTTTTAATCTAAGTATAAGATATTTAGGATTTATATCCGGATTTTGGGAAGATTTATTGTATTCTTTTTTAATGTGTATAAAGAATTTGGAAAAAATTAGAAATTCGCAAAAATGCTTGTTTTAAAAAAAATTAATTTGTTGAAACTCTGTAACTTTTGATCTAATATAAGTTTCCCTTCCAGATTCTGGTGGAATTTGTCTTCTTACAAAAATATATGTGGTATAAAAAGATTCAAACGCCGATATAATCCGAAGGAAGTTTTCAATCCGCATTAATCTGAGATCCATTCAAAATCAATCTGAATGAATACCAATGAATCCAATCCAAATGATTCCGGTTAACCAGAATTTGTCCAAACTTTCAATCCGAATTATTCCGATTAATCCGAATGAATCCAAAGGAATCCGTTCAATCAGAACTTTCAATCCGAATGGATCCGCATTAATCAGAATTTCCAAAAATATTCAATCCGGATTAATCCGAACTTTCAATCCCAATGATTCCGGTCAATCCGGTTAAACAGAACTTTCAATCCGAATGGATCCGGATTAATTCGGAAAATTTCAGATTGGTTTGGAATGAATTTCAATCCGAAGCTTTCGCTATGGGGTGTAGCGAACCAACACGCGAGCTACGCGCGCGATTATTATTTTTTCATTTTTACAACTTCAAATCATTTCAAAAGCCAATTAGGTTTGAAACAATAATATACTATATATGCGAGATTTTTGAGACATTTCGTTACATCACTTTTTTACATTCTCATCAAAGAGAATGTATTAAATTTGTGTAAAATTTGACCTCCCCATTTTTGTCAAATGTCCACGTTTTGAGACCCCCTGAACCCAAAAAACATGTTTTTAAGAATCTGTCTCTCTGTCTGTCTGTTTGTGTGTCTGTAGATTTTTAGTATGTGCGTGCACGATAACTTTCGAAAGAATTGACCAATTGGATTGGCCTTCTGTATATACTCTTTTAGTGTTCTAAAATGAAGGTCAAGTTCGTTAGCCAGACATTTTGGATAAAAATTCAAAAAGTTGGAGCATTTTGAAAATTTTTAAAATCACGTTCGTAATACTCAAAAAGTAGAACAATTTATCCTTATGACTTTTTTCGATAAAAAAATAATTTTCAGACTTATGACATTTCGAAAATTCAAGAAAACGAAAAAAATAAGGCGAGATATATCAGAAAAAATGATAAAAGAAGCATAATTAATGGTCTTTAAAAGATCTGCAAATCTTTCTTTGACTATTTTTTGATAAAGTAAGTATTTTACGTTTTAATCGTGAAAACTACTTTACAAAATAAAGAATAAAATTTTCCCGCCAAAAAACGTGAGATATGAGAAAATATTACAAAATGAATATAAATAATCGAAACTTGACGATCAAATATTCCAGAGCTCGAAGCGCTATACGATTGAACTTTCGAATAAATGAGTTCTCTTCATTTAAAACAAAAATAATTTAAACAATAGCGAAGCGCGACATCATGTACTATATTACGAGAATGTGCCCGCGAAGCGGACAGATTTTTTAAAACAAGAATTTTAATACGTTTCTAGGAATTTTTAGGGATTTCGACGATTTTCAAATGATTTTTACGAAATTCAATGGATTTTTAGGATTTCTAAAAAATTTCATGTAATTTTAAGAGATTTCAACAGAATTTAAGCGATTTCGAAGATTTTCGTGAAATTTTAAGAGATTTCAAAGGGTTTTTAAGAGTTTCTAAAGGATTTTAAACGACTTCGTGGAATTTCGAAAACTTTTAAGATATTTTTAAAAGTTTCTAGGAATTATAAGGGATTTTAAGGAACTTTATATTTTTTGAAATTCTAACGAATTTAAGGATGTTTCTAAGAATTTTAACGGGTTTCAATAGCGAGTTCGAAGATTTTCGAGAAATTTTAAGGGATTACAAAAAGTTTCTAAGTGTTTCAAGGGATTTTTAAGGTATTATTTTATGGAATTTGGAGAATTCTAAAGTTTGTCAGGGAATTTTATTGAGAAAGATTTCATAATTATTTTAGGGGACTTTAAGTGGCTTTTCTAATCTTTTCAAAAGATTCTTTTAGATTTTTTAAGAATTTCATGGAATTTTATGAGATTTTTATGTAATAATTTTAACGGTTATTAAATGTTAACCAAGAGGTTTCTAACAAATTTTAGAGATTTCACGAATTCTAACATGTATTTTAAGAGATTTGTGATTTTAATAATTTTTGTGGAATTTTCACTATTTTAAGGGGTTTCAAGAGATTTCAAGGAATTGTAAATGATTTTAACTGATTCTTTTTGGGTAAAAATTGATTCATTTATTCATCATTCAAAAGCCAATCAAGGGGGCAATTATGTAAAAGGATCAATGCAGTTGTTTTGAAGTTACGAGGGGCACCGGCTTTGGAAACGTGAGTGTGAGTTTATGAGGAGCACCGCAATTCTACTTTTTCCGAGACGCTTCCGAATAATTGCTACCATATTGCCGTATTTTTTAATATATTATAGTTCTACATAAAAATTTTACAAAATATTCCTCGAATGTTATAATTTAATGTACCATTAGTTTTAATAAATATATTTTAACTGTGTCGTAAAAAAAATTCACAAATATGTGCCTTTTTTTGCACGAATTAACGTTATCTCCTGTATCCTCATTAGTTTTGCTGCGATTCATGTCAAATTTTCACACATATTCTTGAAAGGTTCTCCATTTAGAAAAAAAAAAGAAAAAGTGAATTTGTAAACCTTACCCCCCCCCCCCCTTAAGAGAGGAAAAGGGTAAACGAAGCCTCGCCTCGTAACGGTTTGAATTATCCCTTGCGAGAAACAGAGAGAGAGAGAGAGAGAGAAAGGTAAAGAGTTTAGATTATAATCGCGTTATCAGATTTCCTTGAATCAGGTGTTGTCGCGTTGAAGCGTGGCTCTGCACGTGATCCCCCTCGTGTGCGTGTATAGAGGCTTGCGCGTTGCACGTGTATGCAGGTCGAAAAAAAGGTTGAAGGATTCCGATGGTTTTTCGGTTCCCACGACCGGGGTATGTCAGGTGGTTAACGTGGGGTGTGTATCCCCACCTTCCCTCTCGCCCCTCAAAATAGACGTAAACCCGCCTCTGCCGCTGCCTCTGCCATTCAAGACACTGTACGTTTTATATAAAAGCGTGCATACTCCTCTCGTAGCTTTACACAACCAGATGGTTTCACACACACACACACACACACACACACACACACACTTGAATATAATATATTATCGTTGATATGCTCGGGAGTATTTACCGCTTCTCGCCTATATCTCGAGCGTTTATCCCCGTTTCGGTCGGGGACGCCCTGCTTTCATGGCCCGATTTGGAAAAGAAGAAGCAAAAAAGAAAAAGGAGGAGAACTGAAACAGAAAAAGAAGAGAGAAAAATAACTGGATATATGGTAAAAATAAGAGAGAAAAAAAGAGAAGGAGGAAAAGGGGTGCAGAACTGCCCATTGACCCACGTTTCCTTTACATTCTTATTGTGACTCCCGAGTTATCATGGCGCATGATTATCTGTGGGGTGAAGGGTGAAGGGCAGTAAAGCATAATTGACGGTTATCCATTTGCAGGCAAGTTACGAGCAAGAAGAGAGAAATGCTTAACTGAGAAAATCAGTGGCAAGGGTAGAGTTATTTTCATTTTAATTTATAGTTGTAACAGTTACATTACATATTAGTTATAGTGTTACAATAAAGTGTATGGTACTGTAATGATCTAGCAATATTTTATTTTAAGGTGCGAAATAATTGCATGGGAAAACTAAAAATTCCCGAAAAAAATTATTTTAATAAAGAAATAAACAATTGAGGCACTGAAAATGACAACTAGATAAGGCCCAAAAGTTAAATTTTACAGGAGAAACAAAAAACGTTTTCTGTGATAGGATTAAAAATAGGAAATTCTGAGGGAATTATGGAAGTTAATGGTCTTTGCGAGCTATACTATCAATATATTATATTCAAACAGTAAAAAAAACTTTTCAGAGTAGTGGGGGGGAAAACGAAATGGGACTTACCTATAAGTTGTCATTCTCAATTATGTATTAGAAAATACATTTTTTCATGTTTTAAACGTACACATAAGAAACTTCAAAAGTGATTGAAAGTGATCTTGAATATTATACAAAATACCACACAATAATAAATAAATTTGTTTATAATTATTCTGTGTTTTTAAAATATTTTTAAAACATTTTTAGAGATCTTTTAGGCGATTTTCTACCGTCGGGAATTTTGTATTGTCGGGAATTTATTATAATGCCGGGAAATTTTTTTTCGGTAATTATTTATTCTGAAATTTTCAGTTATCCCATAATTTTTAGCTAAAAATTGAGCGAAAAATATGAGGTGAAAAATGAAAATGTGCTATGATTGAAAAATTTGAAAAATTACCGAGATTTCAAGAATTTTAATAAATTTCTTTGAGTATCGAAATATCTTGGTTTTCTCATCGGCCGGTTTATGGAATTTTAACAGATTTGAAAATAATTTAAGAGGTTTTATGGAATGCCGAGGTATTTTGAGGAATTCAAAAGAATTAAATGCAGTTAAATACAATTGTCGGAAATTCTCAAATACTTTAAGGAATTTTATGGAATATTTAGAAATTTTTAAGTGTTTGAAGAAATTTTTAAATATTTCAAGAAAATGCATGTAATATTTGGGAATTTTAAGGTATTTTAAGAAAATTCAGCGAATTTCAAAAGATCACATGGCAATTTTAGTAACGTAAAGAGATATCAAGGATTTAAAAATTTTTCAAAATACATGATTGGATTATTATGAGGAATTTAAAAATATTTCTTGGTTTTAAAAAACATTTCATTGAATTTCTGGGAAATTTAAAAAGATTTCAAAACATTATAAATATTAGATTTTTAGGAATTAACTGAAATTTCAAGACATATTGCAGATTTTTTTTGGAGTTTTATGGAATATAAAGAGATGTAAAGGAATTTAAGATTTCAAGATTGAATTTTCAGAAATTTGCAAGAACGACGAATTTTTAGGTATTTTAAAAAATTTCATTGATTTAAAGAGATTTCCAAGGATTTCCTTGCATTTCTAAGAATTTGACGAGATTTTAGCGAATTAGAATAAAACTTTGAAAGAAATTTTCTGGAATTCCTGGAAGGGATTTGAAGTGATTTTATAGGATTTATAAGAATTTTAAGAAATTTAAAAAGTTACATCCAATTTTCAGGAATTTCATCTGAAATCCCCTTGTAATTGCTAAAAGTTCCTCAAAAATCCAAGAAATATTTTCAAACCCCTGAAAATTTCTAAAATTTAAATTTCCTGAAATATTTTCAACTGTAATCTCTAGAAGTTTTATTTCAACAAAATGAGCAAAACACGGTCGGAAAGGTATGCATTTTCTCTTTCAAACTAAGAAAACCAATTATAAATCGTATAAAAATTAGCGAAGTTATGAGTGATTGTTCCCATCAACCTACTCAAAACCGATTTTTTTGCCATAATAGATATTTATGACATAAGCGTGCAACACAGGTGATTATCACGAGTATGAAGTTTGCAGCAATGGGCCGCAGGCAAATGCTGCAATCACACCGTAATAATCTCCTGTATTCGCACGTGTATCATACACTATTTTTTGAAACAGCCAACCGGAAAGTTACTAATTAAGAGAGGGGAGTAGAGGGGTGTGAGAGGGTTGTGAGGGAGTAAGAGCGGCGAGTATGAGGGAGGTAGTGAGGGTACTACAAGGGGTGGGAGGGGCCGCGAGAAGGTGTTTGAAAGAGAGGGGATGACAAGTGGAGTATGAGAGAGGGGGCAAGAGGAGAATGTAAAGGATAAGCCATAAGAGAGGACGCAAGTTGGAGTGTGAGAGAGATTGATAGGGGGAGTATTAGTCAGGAGTGATTGGTGTGACAGGGTGGAAAGGGGTACGCAGGGTGAGTATGAGAGAGGGGGAGAGGGAGTATGATGGGTAAGATGAGGCATGAGGAGGTAAATGTGATCTATGGACAAGAGGGTGGATATGTGAAATGGGGGTATGTAAGAGGAGTGAGAGGGGGGATTAGAGAGAGGGCGTTAGGGATAAAGTTTGAGAGGGGACTAGAGGCGAATTACTAGAGAGGGGTCTAGATGTGGAGCACAGGGGTGGGGGTGAGAGGGGAAGTATGAGAGAGAGGGGTTGAGACTAGGAGTGTAAAGGAGTGATTATGAGAGAGGTGCGAGATCGGGAGTGTGACGGTGTGCAGGGTGAGAAAGGGTTTTGAGAGTGTGTTGGTGAGAGGGGGGAGTATGAGAGTAGGGGGTGTAACGGGAACTTATAAAAACTCTAGTGACCAGTAGTCAATTATGTAGAAAAGTACACATATTCGGCGTGTTTAAGGTGCGACACAACGACGCAGCACGGCGCGGTGGTGCCTTATAATACCTATGAGAAGAATGTGCGTGACAATATTCAGATATTCTTCATCGAATCGATGCGTGCGTACGTGGGAGCTAGGAGCGCAAAGAAGAGGTTAAACTTATAGTAAGGGACGACTATAAGTCTACCAGCGTGAAAGTATGTGAGAATTAAGTCGATTGTGATTTGAAGAAGTGACCAGTCCGTCGAATTTCAGCTCGTATCGTGCACGTACTTGTCGTACGACGTGCGTCATAAAAATAACAATAAAGATTATTTTAATTTCTGAAACAGTCGATCACTTTATATGTCTGACCGCCACCTCCTCAAAATTGCAACATTTTTTCTGGAGTCTTATATTTATTTTACTAAAACTGATTTTCTCGAGAACATATTATTTGTAGAAAAAAATGTTTTCAACAAAAAATATCTGTCTCGATGAGACCTACAACTTTTGTTTGAAACATTGTGCCTGGTGTTGCGTATTGGCTGAGATAAATGCAAAAAACTACTCTAAAAATCCGTTTTTTAGGTTTTTTACTTTAAAAATAAAATTGTTGCCATTTTTAACTATCATATAGGTAATCAGTGCATCAAAATACAGAGGTATTATATATACGCAGCTTGAAGGAAATTGGAGATATTCCCTTTTCAGAAGTTTATCCTTTGGTACCATTACAAATTTTGGTACATTAAAATCACCTAACTTTGGAAATTAGTCCAAATTTCGGATGCCCGACTTATTTTGTTTCTGCATAATCAAAAAGTACTTTCGCAATCTAAATTATTATACGCAGTTACTCGTACAGAAATGGCCCCATTTCTAGCCCTATTGAAAATGGGGTTCTAAAGAGGCCCTTGTCGGGATTTCCATTTATAATAAAAAATATTTTTAATTCTCTATAATCACCTAAAATGTCATAAAATCTTTTAAAATCATTCTAAATGCATTAAAATGTTTTGGAATCTCTTGAATATCCTTAAATACTTATGAAATATCCCTTGAAATTCTTTAAAATCCTTCAAGTCTTCTCAAAATCTCTTAAAAGATTTTGAATTTTTTTTTAAATCCTTCAAACGACTCGAAGTCTAAAATTCCTGAAACTCTTTTGTCTTGAATATACTAATAATTAAGATATTAATAATTCAGATTAACGCTTATGCTTGAAATTCACTTTATTTGAAATATATCTCACAGTCACAGGGTCTGGAAAGATCTTAGAATCAGTGAGATTTAAGAAAAAAAAACTCTGGAAACAACAGCAAGACTTGAAAGCGACTCTCGCCATTAGGGCAAAATGACAGTTGCGCGTCCAGATTGTCGGTGATGGTCGGAAGCGTGGGAACAGAGGATCTTGGGCCTTCCCAAAACAAAACACGAGCCAGAAGGCAGCGGTGACGGGGCACGCGACGCACCTGACCGCCGCCACTGAGGAGGCGCCCCCCCCTCTTCTCCTCAAAGTTTTATTAAGCTGTTACCTCAAGTCGAGCACGCCCCCGCGTGCCAATGCAGTGTCACGGGACTGGAGTGTCACGAAGGGAAAGAGAACTTCCTCATTGTCAGAGGAGAAGCGGAGTTAGTAGCAAGTGGGATTGGGAAACATGGTGGTAAAGGAGGCGGGGGTGGTGAGTTAGACTTTAGAGGAAGGAGAGCGAAAATGCCACGCTCCTTTGTTGTACAGGTACCGAAGATTCAAGACTTGTCGAGATACGTTACAACTAGCGGTAGCCAAATAACACTGATGACCGAGCCACCTTCATTGACCACCTGAAATATATGTATATACGAGATCGAACGCGCGCGTTCACTTTTTTTTTAATGTTATAATATATGATATTTTATTTCCTCTTTCCTATTGGATGTAATTAAGACTTTTTCTTACTTTCAGTTTTATATAAATAACAGTTACATGATATAAATTTTAAAAACACGCAGATTTTATGTTTTTTAATTACCACAAGTTAAGATTTTCTTTTACTTACAGGACCTAATATTTTTTTCCCGAAAGTAAAAAGTCGATAATAAGGCCATCATGTATTACTTATCCGATTCCTGCCTTATTGACATTTTTTTCTCTGAAACGTTACTCCTAAATTAATTGAGATATCAAGTTAAAAATTTCAGTAATTAAAGTTAAAGCATTAAGGTACGTTTATCTGGTAATGTTGCAGAGAAAAAAATGTTGGTAAGGTAGGGATCGGATAGTAATACATGCCCTTAAAGTACAGCATATAATTTGTGAACTGAAGAGTAAAAATGGTATTTGTCTTACCTAAAAACAAAATAAATTAATATTTTTATGGCATCAATTCTAAAACATAGTTTTATGTTTTAGAGTAGTATATAGCTACTAGCTAGAGGGATACGAGAACACTTATAGTAAAGATCGTGAAATTAACGACCTTACATTTACCATAAGTCAGCAACATCACCATCCGTCGGTAACATTACCCTCAGTCGGTAAGGGATATTTCCACCATGTATCGAATTTCAGCAGATATGTCAGTGATCTACCTCGCCGAATGACATCGGCCCATAGTAGAAATCTGTATTGCCGGCCAATGGTAAATGTCAGTTAGTAAATGCACTGTCGGTAGCCCCGCTACTTAGGTTGTGAGGGAAATGCATAAAGATTGTAGGTAAAGCAACGAGCCACCCGGTCGGTAAGGTATATTGTTAATATATCAGCTGAAATTTGATACACGGTAGAAATTTGCACTAGCGAATGAGGGTAATATTATCGACGGAGGGTATATAAAAGCTTGGTATTATCACGATCGGTAAGTGTTCCAATACCCCCCTAGTTGTACTACATTTTAGAATCGGTGCCATACTTTTTTTAATTTCCACAGAAAATAAAAAACAGAAGAAAGAATTTGTTGCGGGTAATTTTCAAGTGTGTAAAATTTAATCCTTTTGCGTCGTAAAAAAAGAAGGTATAATAGTAAGTTGACAAGGTAACCGTACCATATTTTCAGGGTAGTATTTACCTATATCTGAGGGTAATTTTTGTTGCAGATAATATTTACCCTGAAATCGAGGTAATTTTTACACTCGTAAAGTCCGTGAGCGGGTGAATTAAATAAGTTAACAACATTTAATACATAGACATTTATTTAATTATTCAGAAATGAATCTAGTTACAAAATAGTAAAACTTAGGTTGCGCGACTCGGTCGAAGGCAGATAGCGAATCTCGCAAAGAGGAGAGATTTGACCGCGGTGCCGGTTCGAGAAAGAGTAATGAAAATGCCCCAGCAAAGAGGCTTCCAAAAAGGAAAATCGCAGGGAAAGGGTAAGTCCTTTCCCACGATTTCTCAAAGGTCGTA
>JAUEJJ010000042.1:6314925-6335063 GCA_032164275.1 Synergus coniferae
CGTAACCCTTACACTGTCGCAAATAGGTGCATTTACCTTATTTGTATTTTATTCTACAGAATTTTCTGAAATTCTATATTGATTTGTTTGAAATTCTACAGAATTATTTCAAATTTTATTGAATTATTTTGAATTCTTTGGATTTCTACTAAATTCTCAAAAATTATTGGCAATGCTATCCATAGTTTTTTTAGAAATTCATCGAATTCTTTAGAATTCAATAAACTTAATTCAGCTGAGTTCTTTCAATTTTCTTGAAATTTTTCCAATTCCACTGCAGTATTTAGAATTCTATGGAATTTTTTTTAATTCTTTAAATTCAAATAAATTCTGCGGAATTTTTTAATATCTCGCGTTATTTGGCTAAACATTTTCATTTTCCTTCGTATTTGAATTTTGTAAAGGCTATACCTCTGATAACTTTTTTTTTACAGAAAGAAAGTCATGATGATAAATTATTCATCTTTTTGAGCACTATGAATAGCCGTGAATAAAATAAAAAAATTTAAAGAAAAGTAGTCTAAAAAATATTCAATCTATCTTAAAAAAGTGGTGTAACGAAATGTCTCGAAAATCTCGCATATATTGTTGTTGTAAACTTAATTGGCTTTTGAATGACGAATAAGAAAGAAAACAAAATAATCGCGCATTTTTGTTCACTCCTCCCTTAAAAATTTACCCAAAAAGTTTCGAAATTCATTAAAATCAGTTTAAATCGTTTACAATTCCTACAAATCTCTTGAAATTCCTTAATATTCTACAAAAGTTTTGAAAATCATATTATAAATCTCTTGAAACCTATGTTAAAATTCGTGGAAATCTCTAAAAATTGCTAGAAATTTCTTGAAATTCCTTAACATTTAAAATCCGTTAAAATTATTAGAAATCTCATAAAATTCCATGAAATCATTCAAAAAAACTATACAATCTTTTTAAAAGACTGAAAAGCCCCTTGAAGTCCCTTAAAATTATTATGAATTTTATGAAATTCCATAAAATTCTTAAAATTTACACAAAATTAAAAAAAAAATTTAAATCGTTTGAAATTCCATTAAATTTTACAACAAAACATTCTTTTGAAATCCGTTAAAATTCGTGAAATTTCCTTAAAATTAATAGGATTAAGAGGGTTTCAAAACGTGAACATTTAAAAAAAAAAAGAGGTTAAGGAGGGGGGGGGAAGTCAAATTTTACACAAATCTAATAACTTGTATGATTAGAATGTAATAATGGTAGTAATTACAAAAAGCTCATGATTATTAAATTTAATTCGCGCAATAACTCGTCAAAACTCTAATTATGAAGAAAATAATTTTTATAATAATTTTTCAGACGACCTTCTTGAAAGTATATAATTAAAAAAAAATCCGATGAGTAAACTTCAAAATTAATTATCAATATAAATTAAAAATAAAGTTAACCGGTTTTGTAAACGGAAATTTATTTTATTGGCACTTAATTAATTGTCAATGCAAAAATAAATGTCAACTATTTGCGAAGTCTCGTTTTATTTGTTTCTTGTGACAGGAGTCAATAATTTGAAGAGCAAAAAAAATAATATCATCCTCTTTAATTACGTGTTTTTTCAATCGCGTAATAAATTCATCGCGATATAAGGATATACATATTTAAATAACCATAGCGCATTCAGAGAATGAATATTCATTTCATTCTTGTCACACTCCACATCTATTAATATTGATATGTAGTAGGCAGAAAGCAACAGGTGGCTCCCAGATTTTTTATGCACTGGGATTTATTTATGCAGAAAAAGAGAAACGAAACACGAAATTGATGTCCTAAAAAGAAACAAAAAATTTCAACTCCGCCGTCTTCTCATAATTAAAAATAATGAGGAATAAACATTAAATTTTATAGAATTTTCTTTGCTTGAACAAAGAAATTGAATAAAAAAATAAATAAACTTGAATAAAGAAAGTAATATGGTAATATAAAATGGTATACTTAGAAATCCTTTTCATTCCAAAGTCGTTGACTTCCATTCTCAAGCTTCTGGATCGCTTATCAAATAATCTTAAATAATAATGATAATGACTATGAAAAGCAATATGAAAATAATAAGATATTTTCGATAAAATGAAAATAAGCCTAAAAATGCGGGAATAAGGTAAGGAGGAATGTTACGAGTAACGAAACAAGAAATTGATATAAAAATGCGTATTTATTATTTCACCTCGAATCAAATCAATCAAAACCATATTTAACATATTGTATCTCGAGTAAAAACAGTGCGGTGCACATAGAATGAAACAGTTTTAAACATAACAAACTCCTTCATTTTCATTAGACTTGAATATTCATTAGACTTCAATATCCATTAGACTTTAATAACCATTAGACTTTAATGAAAAAACACAATCGTCTCAGGTACAACAACAAAATCCCTATCACAGAAATCACATTAAAGCTTCATCACCTCTTGACACATCATAATCAATAATCAATTATCAAAGATTGCAAATATTTTGAATTCTGACTCCTCTGATTCGTAGCACACGAATTGCAAACGAAGAAACAACAGAATTTCAAAAACGGAAGACATATCCTTCACCTCGTCAGCGCGACTCGTCCTGGATGAATTCACTTCCTCGGAGCGTCGGCAAGTCCCTCTCGGGACAATTTTAGTCGAGCCAAATTGCAACATCCCTGTCGCAAAAGCTTTTCCTCTTCACCAGGGACGCCAGACAACCGCCGAAGAATCCGAATCGCAAGAAGAACTTGCGACACTCATTGGACTCTGGGGTGGTGTATAAATTTGGGGCACATTCACAGGATGAGTTGCACCCACAACAGTTGTTTTGGTTGTTGTACCTTGAGCCTGGTTAGCCGGACCCTCCAATCTTCTGAGACAGCCGCCAAGGTGTCTCATCAGCTGAGCACCCGCCGCCGGATGAACACTGGAAGCCACAGGAGTAGACAGAAAAGTGGACACTTCCTGGGCGCACTGGGTGAATCCTTCCCTGAATCTGTCGGCGTAGCTGCTCTCCGGGGTGAGTGTGAGTCTCCTGGCAGCCCTCAGGGTGTGAAGATGTCGAACTGTCAACTCGAGTATGTCGGCCTTCTCCAACTTGGCAACATTTTCACCTTCAGCCTGAAGTGCCGTCACCATTAGATCCTTCAACTCATCCAAGCAGCGGTTGATTCTCGCCCTCCTCTTCCTCTCCAGCATCGGCTTCATCACCTTTCTGTACTGGTATGTCCTGGAGACCGGCTCTTCGTACTCCATGCCGCCGACGGCAGCGTAACTTGTGTGTGGTGCCATTTTCGCTGATTATTGTCAAGAACAAACACTTCTCACACTGTCACTGGGACTTGACGTTTACTCGTAAGAACTTGTGGTCTTCTTAAGAATGTGGAGTCAAGGACTTTATTTACTTGTAATGCTGGTAGATCTGTAGCTTCGGAGTGCCGAGCTGATCGTTTGCTTCTGATTATCTGGTGGGGACTGTCGATGCATTTATAGGGAGGAGTCCCCACCACGGGAGAGTGGTGGGGACTCCAGAGTGGAAGTTATGAAAGGGGAACTGGCGGGTGAGGACCCAGCAGGGTGGAGGTGGAGGGGGGAGAAGGGAAGCAGCTCGCCCTGCTCGCCACCATCGCCAGCCGGAGCGTATCGTGGGAAGCTCGCGGGCCAGAATGTTCCCACAGAGGCAGCCTCGAGCCTTCTGGGCCAGGTTGCGAGGGGTGAGGAAATTTTGAGCGACACACCTGCACCCTCCTTGTGGCACACAGGGATCGATTCGCTTCGTCAGAGCCAAAGACGAGGGACACGGGGGGCGATACTCCTCACTATACTGCACTAAAGGTATAGTTATGTATGGTTATGTGTAACTATATACACTTATACAGTTACAGGACAGGGACCAAGCACACGCCACGACGCGCGACCAGCACGAGGACGCCGCGCGCTAAGTCGGCTGCTGTCCTTATTCTTACTCAGCATCCTCAATCCTCATCCCTTTCGTGTATCCTTTCCTTCTTCATTCACTCTCTTTATGTTTATCGTATCGTTTATTCTTTTGCCTTCTCTTCCCTTCCCTTTTCATTACGTTTCCATTATGTCCCATCCTTTCATTCGTGAATTCTTCTCGATTCTTTTCGATGAGATTACAGTAGTCATCAGAGGTCGTCACCTATTTACCTTTTTTTTTCTCCTTCTTTATCTTTTATCTTTTTTACTTTTTTTTTACCTGTTTTCATCTATTTGGAATTTCTTCAACTTTTTCACCTCCTTTGGAAAGTAGGTAAAAACTTTTGACCTATTTTCAATTGATTAAGTTAAATTCAATGGAATTCGGAGAAATTCGATATAATTTCAAAAAATGTACTACAAGGGTGGCCACACGTCAGGGAAGACAGGACAATGTCAGGGGGGAAAAAAATTTATCAAGAAAATCAGGGATATGCGAGTAGCGAGTAGCTATCGGGGAAAATAGAAATTGATCTGCCAATGATATTTTAAAACATTTTAAATGATTTTAAGAGGTTTCTAGAAATTTAAAGGGATTACAAGAAAGTTTTATAATATTAAAAATATTTCGTGGAATTTTAAAGAATTTCATAAAATTTGAAGACATTTTTTAGAAAATTTGGGGAATTAAAAGAATTTTAAGGTATTGTATAGATCCTTGTGAAATTGTGAAGGATTTTAAGAAACTTGAAAGGATTTTAATAAATTTTAACATTTCTAAAGTGATTTTAAGAGATTTTAATGTTCGTCATTGAATTTTCATAAATTTAAAAGATATTTTTTACGTATAAAAGATTTTGTGAAATTTTAAAGAATTTCATGCGATTAGAAGAGATTGAGATTTAAAATATTTTTCGTAGAATTTTAAGAAATTTCAACACATTTTAATAAATTTTTCCGTATTTTATGGAATTTTAAACGATTTTAATATGTAAGAAACTTGTAAGAATTGTAAAGAAATTTTGATAATTTTAAAATGATTTTACGGGGTTTTAATTTTTCTCATGGAATTTAAAAAAAAAACTTCAAGATATTTTTCATTAATAAAAGATTTTGTGAAATTTTAAAGGATTTTAGGAATTTTAAAGTTCTTCATGGAATTTTAAATAATTTCACAAGATTTTTATGGTGTTTAAAATATTTTGAAAAATTTTAGATAATTACCTGAAATTTTAAGTAATTTAAAACAATTTGAAAAGATTTTAATGAATTTTAAATGCTACCGTGGAATTTAAAGAAGTGTGAATGATTTTGAGTAATTTTAAAAGAAATGGAGAAACTTTAAGAGATTTCAAGGAATATTAAGAAGTTTGAAGGAATTCATCGAATTTTAAGAATTCCAATGAATCCACGACAATCCAAAGAAATTTATTAGAATTCGATAGAATTTAATTGAAAAGTATTCAGTAGAATTTCAATAAATTCAAACGAATTTATAAAAGATTTGAAGGGAATTTCAATATTCAAGAGAATTCAAAAGAATTAAACAAAATTACAATAAATTCCACGGAATTCGATTCTTCCAAGGGTTCAATAAATTTCTGAAAAAGTCAAATTAATTCAACAGAAGTTAATAAAATTATATAGAATTCAACACATTTCCAAATATTCAATAGAATTACAAATACCTATACTTTAGTAGAATCTCTCTGTTAGAATTCCAAAGAATTTAATAGAATTCAAGAGAATCAAAGGAATTCAATATAATTGCAAAGAATTTACTATAGTTCAGAAAAAAATTTAATAAAACTGAAAAATTCATAGAAATTCAGTAGAATTCCAAAAAATATATAATTTCAATTATTCAGTCAAAATACGTTTATTCGACACTTGCAATGTTTGAATTGAATAGAAATTGCAATTTTTGGAAAAATCAATGTCTCGTTAAATTAGTAGTCAAAATCTCAGAATCTCTTAAGATCGCTTCAAATTTCCTGAAATTCCTTTAAATTAATTAAAAGCAGTTAAAAGGATTTATAATGTATGAAATACTGTGAATAAATTTCTTGAAAATCATTAAACTCTTTAGAATTCTTTTGAAAACAATTTGATGCCATAATTTAAAGTCTTTTAAAATTCAGGAAATCATTTGAAATTCATTGAAATTCTTATTCATCAACTCATTATTTTCTAGTATTTCCTTATCCTACAATTTCTTACTCTCGCTATACTTCCTCCTTTTAGTTTTTTCTCTCTTTTTTCTTCATCTTCTTCTTCTTCATCTCGTTCTCTTAGAATCACATAAGTCGCCTTATACTGACTTCTTGCTCGTAAAGATACTACAAGGCGACGACACTCGTTGAAATGAAACCCATGAAAGCTGTCGTGCACTCGCGCACGCGACTTGATGACGTGGATGACATTTCTGATATGCAAAGATCTCCTGGCGAAATCAGACCATGATAGGTCATGTTTACGATCAACTGTATCAACTGCTTCACTATACTACCGATACATATATAGTGTATGTAATAACACAGCCCCACAAAAAAAAATTTCTGAAACTCGAACTAAATCACCATACATTTAAGTTTTTCGGGTCGCTAAATCCGAATTTGGGATCAGTTTAACCCCATGAGGTCAGGATCAAGGTGAATTGAAGGTCAATTGATGATCAAAATTTAAAAAAAACATACAATTGGAGAAAGCCTTTACTCTAAGACGTTTTTGTGGTCACTGAATCCGAATCCGAGGTCAATTTAACCCCACCACGTCAGGATCAAGGTCAATTGAAGGTCAAAGAGAAAAAAACCATTGAATCGGCGTTAAACCAGTACTGTAAGACGTTTTTTGGGTCGCTGAATCCGTATCCGCGGTCAGTTTGACCCCATTAGGTCAGGATAAAGGTCAATTAAAGGTAAATTAAAGGTCAATTGAAGGTAAAAATGAGAAAAAAAACCATTGAATCAGCGTTAAACCACTACATTAGGACGTTTTTGATGTCGCTGAATCCGAATCCAGGGTTATAGTTTGACCACTGAATCACAGGAAATCATTTTTCTAAGACGTTCTTGAGGTCGCTATATCCGAATCTCACATCATTTTCATCCCATCACGTGAGGAGCAGGGTCAAACGAATTTGTCAAAATAGAGTTTTCTTGCAATTTATAAATCGTTACATTGAATATCGGGAATTATCCTTTCATTCACTGTTTTTTTATGGTATGTGATCATTTTATCCTTAAAAGATGTTACGAGAAATTTCCTTTTATCCTGTTTAGCTCAGAAACCGAAATTGGATTCATCAGTGATGCTGCAATACGTCCCTTAATAACCACCAAGATATTCGGGGTGTTTAAAATTGCGGGGATGGTTTGACACTACCTTTTCTCAACCTTAGAAAGAAACTGTTGCTACTATTAACCCTTACCTGATTATACCGTCAAATAGACCCCGGATTCGAATTTAGGGACCCCCAAAAATTGTCTTAAAGTATAGTGATTCACGCAGATTCAATGGTTTTTTCTCACTTTAACCTTCGATTGATCTTCATCTTGCCATGATGGGGTCAAAATGACCCTGAATTCGGGTGCAGCGACCCCAAAATCGTTTTAGATTAAAGATTTTCTCCGATCCATTGGTTTTTTCTCACTTTGACCTTCGATTGACCTTCAGCCTGACATGATGGGGTCAAAATGACCCTGAATTCGGATTCAGCGAACCCAAAATCGTTTTAGATTATAGGTTTTCTCCGATCCAATGGTATTCTTCATTTTGACCTTCAATTGACCTTCAATTGACCTTGATCCTAACCTGGTGAGATCAAACTGATCCCGGATTCGGGTCAGCGACCTCAGACACGTATATGTACAACTTCAACTTGCGAATTCATATTGAACTCTTTTATCCATTTTTTTCCAAAAATTGAAATACTATTGATTAAGCACACACAAAGTTTCCTACATAACATTTGAAACAAAGTAAACTGATAAAAGATATACAACATGCGGAAATCACAAAATTTACATTACTTTTAATTACTCTGACCGCAGTAAAATGGCGTCATGAATTCAATAGTCGTAATTTTCAAGAGCAAATCAATTAAACATAACTGTTGCGTTCACGGCAATAATATGCATTGCATGAGAAACGAGTGAATTTTCCACAAAAAATATAAAAATACGAAATGAATTTTCAAACACGAATTCTCGTAAATTTTTACAATTTTTTACGATCATTCTTGTCTCTAAACTGTAGTTATAAATTCCTTTTAAAATCGCTATAAATTCTTGAAAATTCCATGTTATCGTTTAAAATCATTTAAACTTACTTTAAATTCTTAAAATCTTTTAATTCCTGAAAACCTTCATGTAATATTTTCAAAACCTTTTACAAATTCCTTAAAATTTTTTAAAGTTCCATAAATAGTTGAAATCCTTTAAAATTCCATGAAATCTTTTAAAATCCGTTGAAATTCCTTTATCCTATTATAAAAAGATCATGACAAAAAAGGTCGAATATCGTAACGATAGTGATTTTCGACAACGATACTTGCCTCTCGGAAATTTCCCGCGCTCATTATGTTCAGGGTTGGGAAGTGACGTGTCAAATGTGGCATTTTCACGAGTAAAATTACTAAGAATTTTTATGGGAGAGCATCAAGAAAATAACATTCTTAAAAATTATATGTATTCCTAAAAATCTCATGTAAAACTTTGAAATCCTTTAAAATACTATTAATAATAATGAAATTTAAACAATTTAAAATCTCTGAAAGCTTACAGAAATTCGGCAAAATATCTTTAAATGTTTTAAATTCTTTTAAATCCAATGTAATCCATAAAAATTGTAGAAATTTTTTTAAATTCCTTGAAATCGATTTCAATTACTAAAATATTGCAAACTTTGTAATCCTTTAAAATTCGATGTAATCTTTCAAAATAATTAAAAATTACTTAAAAACCTGAAAATAATAATAATGTAGACTCATTATAGTTATAGATATATATTTCTATGGAAGAGATTTATAACAGCAAACAGAATACAATAAGACACGAAAATTTATTCTCGTAACTTTTATGCGATTTTTTACGATCATTCTAGTGTCGAAACTGTATACAAAAGTTATAAAGCTGATATTGGTCACGATAATTTATTAGTTGAACAATGTCAGATAACAATCTCCCAATTAACTTACGACCCTCTCTGGCTCGTTCGTGTTTATTGAAAAACAAAAGAAGACTCGACCTTAACGACTCTCATGAAAGCATGCATCGATAAAATTAACGCGCAGAGCGTATATTTCATTCATTCAGAGTGCTTGAAAAAAATGTCGTGATTTATATGTATTGTGCATGCAATCAGTCTACTCGTTGTGATCTTGTTTTATTTATAATTTACCTACAAATCTCGATCAGGTAAAAATATTTAATTAAATTGACAGGTTCGCCACTCTAATTTCAAGAAAAAATTCCCGGCTATTTCGACCACCGGACGGGTTCTCCGTCAAAAATTATTATGTTTTATAATTGATCGTCAATATCAAAAATTATTGCATAATAATAAATCAAATAAAAAATAATTACATAATTTATTCTATTAATTAGTTGAAATCTTTTAAAATTACTGTAATATTGTAATCACATTAGATATAATAAAATACCTAAATTAAAATTGACTTATGATAATGAATCTTCTCAAAAATCGTAGTTGAGTGGTAATAAAAGCACCTACAAGTCGAAAAATATGACAAGTCGTTTCTCTTCTTGTGGCAGACAGCGCATTATAGATTTTACTACCGTCTAGCTTTTGCTTTTGAACCTAAAAGGTCGTAAATATCTTGGACCGACATGGCAGGACTATTGAAGGATCAGTTTCCAGTGAGACCAAACACCTTGTTAGGTAAAATCTGACCAAACATAACTAAATTATACAAAAATACTTAAACCTAAACTCTGGAGTTTAGCGTAAATAAAAAGAAAAGAGGAGAAACTAAAAAGAATAGTGTAGAGACGACGGGAGGGCTATTAAAATTTAAAATGTGCATGTCATTTAGAAATTTACTTATAGTTTACTGAATTGGACTTTAAAGATGTATTTGCCGTTTTGGGTAAACAATTTATTAACATACAAATTTATTACCCTCAAGAGACTTTTTCTAGATAAAAAATTATGGCTTTAATCTTGAAAGATGTTAAAACTGATATAATATTTTTGAATGATATACTAAATTATCTCAGTATCCTTTTCGCATCATATTCTAAAGAGACTCTGCGTAACGGTAACATTTCTTTTTTCTTCTTTTTTCTTCTTTTTATCCGCGAGAGAAATTTAATTCGTTACTGAAAAATGTTTCAGACTAAAAGATTGCTTATTGACGTTAATTATCGATGCGGATTATATAGGAGGTTGAAAGATGAACGAGAAGAAAATATGGTTTATGGAAAGAACATTTACTGGTAATTTTGAATTTTAAAACTTTTATGCAATTTATACTACGGTAAAAATTACTCCTTCGTAGATCGACGACAAAAACAGGTTTGATGCGATTAACATGTAAAAGGTAATATAAATCAATGTATCGACATCGACAATCAACAAGACTGCAGTATCTCCATATGATCGATAAATATAATTGCCTCCGCAGAAATTATTATCAATGCATGGGCCCTTAGAAAGGTTGCTAGAGGAAATTCTGGTTCTAGATTTTTTTACATTATAGGCAAGCTACAACTATCGGATTCTGTATATACTCACTAATAATTTATCCTTTAAAATCCCTTAAAATACGGTATAATCTTTTGAAATAATTTTAAATACTTAAAAATTTATAGAAATATTACTTTAATATCTCATGAAATCTTTTTAAATCAGGGTATTTCTAGAAATTTTAAGATATTTTAAATTATTTCAAAAGATATTGTATACACCTAGCTACTTCTAGACTTCGAGTAAATTCACTTAATTTCCTGTGAATTCATTTGTGTTTATGTGAATTTATGTGATATATGAATTCAAATGACTTCGAATATTTCAAGAGATTGAAGACAATTGAAGTGAATGTATCTGAATTCACAGACTTCGAAGTCATTTGAATTCATCTCAAAAGTGACTTCACATTTCTTGTCAATGAATTTTTCTAAAATTTCTGTACACAATTGAAATGATTCTAAATTATTTTAGGTGATTTTAAAGGATTTTTTTTATTTTACAGATTATCAAGGGATTTTAGAGGATTTTACGTGATTTGAAGCGATTTCAAAGGTTTTAAGTTATTTTAAGTGATTTGGCAGAATTTTAAAGGATTTTGTAGAGGGTTAGTGATTTTTAAAAAATTGTGAGTGACTCTAAAACTTTTTAAGGAATTTAAACAAATTTGAAGGAATTTTACATACCATATTTTCCAGAGATTTTGAGTAATTTTTAAGGTATTTGTGAAATTTTAAAAGACTTGAAATATAATAATTATAAGGATTCATTTAAGATTTCGCGGATTTTTAAGTTTAAGGAATTTTAAGGGGTTTTCCAAAATTCCAAAATGAGCCCAAAAAATATAAATATAGCTAAATGGAACGCCTGAGATCGAATTTACAGCTAGTTAGTGATTGTTTATAATTTTAAAACCTTTAGTATCTTTTAGATATTTCAGAAGAATTCAATGACTTCAAGAGATTTCAAGTAACTTTCAATTGTACCAAAGTCTTCAAGTGAATTAAGATATTTCAGGAAATTTCAGATGATAATTATGAAGAATTGAGTAGATTTCTGTGCAAGTTTACACTCTGATTTCATGAGTCGTCAACCCCTCGATTATATCAGATCTTAAAGGATTTCATAAGTTTTTTAGGCGATATTCCGGAATTTAATGGAATTTGAAGGGATTAAAATGATTTCCTATAGGATTTTCAGGAAGTAAAAGGGAATTCAAAGGATCTTAAAAGATTTCATGAGAATTCATGAAATTCTTCATGAATTTCGAGAAATTTTGAAGAATTAAAAAAAATTTCAACATATCTAAGGTTATTTATTATAGAAACTATTTTAAAGAATTTCGAATTATTTTAAAAGATTCCTACATCCGATTTTGAGTATTTTCAAAAATTTTCTGATTTTCCGGAATTTAAAAAGATTTCAAGAGATTTTATGCGAAATTACCAAATTCTTGAATATATTCAGGAATTTTGTGGAATTTTAATGGACTAATAAGATTATATATGGGATTTTCAGGAATTTCAAGGGATTTAAACGTAATTTTAAATATTGCATGAAATTTTTAGGAACTGGAGAATTTTAAAGGATTTTAGAGATGTGATTGGGTTTAAGAAGATTTCAACAGATTTTATGGAATTATTCAGTATATGTAATTTCGAGGAGTTTTAAAGAATTTCATGAGATTTAATATTATTACATATTTTCAAAGATCACACAAGAGTTCAAAGGATTTCAAATGTTTAGATGAAATTTTCAACATCTTGAAAAAGTTTTAAATAGATTTAAAAATATCTCATGGAATTTTCAAGACCTTAAAAAATTTTCAATTACTTCACATATAAAAGAATTTTTTTTTAAATATTACTCTGGATTTGAAAAGACTTAAAAAGTTTATATAGTATTTAATCCGGAATTTAAATGGATTTCAAAGGATTTTTTAAAAGGTGTCAAAAATTACCTTAAACGTTTGTAGAAGGCATTCAATTTTTAATGAAACGAGAAAATGATTCATCGCCGATAAAATCGTCGGATTAAATTACATAACGAATTAAGAGTTTCCTGCGATTTTGAATAATAAAACGTGATTTTTATTTGAGGCGTTGTTGTCGCATTCCATCGCAAATCAAGGGACTAATTGATTTTGCTTCCTGCGATTATCAGCATTATAACGACCGAGGCTGTATTGGTGGCTGTATTGGCGGGATTGCAATTTGAGTTCGTGTATCGCAAACAGTGCCAACATTATAGCGTGCCTATAATCACATGTAGGATGTCCCACTGCTTAATTCATGTCGAACACTGCAGCACGGCACGGAACGGCACGGATAAAGCTTGTTTTGTAGAGTCTCATCCAGCGTGCTCGCATCCGGCTCGAATGACTAATCAATGTAATTACTCTACTCATTGCACGATCCAGCACAAAATGCTCCGGTTCCGCACGCTTCATCAGCCTGCAGAAATATTAACAACAACAGCCTCATGTGGTGTGGTCGGATGTGCAGTCGAATTTAGTTTAGTGTCGTCAGTATAACAATGCGGGTCCCTCTACACGCATTCATGTAATGTGACATTCCTGCTGGAAGTAAAGAGATAGAAATCATATCCCTTTCTATCTCCTTCTATCTCTAAGATATAATACAAAAGGAATAAAGATTGTTTACCCCTTTCTATCTCTCGTCCATCCCCGTCTATCTCTTTCTATGTCCATATCAATCCACATCCACGCCTATCCCTCTGAATCTCCTCTTTTGTCTCCCTCTCTATCTCTTGTCTATCTCTGCCTATCTATTTCTATCTCTGTCTCAATCCACAAAAACGCCTATCTCTTTCAATCCCCACTTCTATATCTCTTTCTATCTCTATATATACTGCAGGGTGCACCATCCTTTATTTTGGTATGGAAACATTGAATAACTTTGACATTTGTCAGTAGATTCACTTGATTAGGCATTTGTTTGAAACGTCAATTCAGTACAATTTTAACAATGAATCGCTTTACACCGAAACAACGCGCCGAAATAGTGACGCTGTACATTGAAAATATTATAGTCGTTCAGTTGTGTTAACTCAACGTGCATATCTTCGAAAATATTGTGGCCAGCAGGCGCCTTCTGACAGCACTATTCCTCGTTTCGTATCGAATTTTATTGAGTATGGGACAGTAGAGATCATCAACATGCCGTTCATCAACGACCAAGACGTGTTCCAATGAACTGGTTGAAGTGGAACGTATCGTCACCGCGTTCAGCATGATGGCGTCAGTGCATGGAACCACTTTTTGAGGTGCATTTTGAAGGATGATTTGCATTTGGGGAACGGAGAATCCACACGAGATCCATGAAACGCCATTGTATGACCAAAAAGTGACTGTGTGGGCTGGCGTTGCGCCAAAACCATCATTGGGCCATATTTTTTCAGAGAAAATGAAACGGTCGATGGAAATTCATATGGATGGATGTTGGCTCACTATGTCTGCCCGCAAATGCGTTAAAAAGGTCTTGACGATTACTGGTTTCAACAAGACGGTACGCCATGCCACACTGCAAATCAAACAATTCAGTTTCTGCTACGAAAATTCCCTGGCCATCTGATGTCAAAGAGAGGCGACATTGAGTGGCCACCCAGGTCTCCAGATTTGACCCCTCTGGACTTCATGTTGTGGGGTTACTTGGAGGCAAACATTCGAGCCGAAATTATAATCGCTATACCACCCGAGATGCTCGAAAAGGTAATGGAAAACGTACCAAAAAGGACACATTTTGCTGTTACCAATAAAGGCGGCCACTTAATTGATGTTGTTTTCAAAACCTAGTCCAAATAAATTGTAAAGGACCAAATAGAATAAAAATACGGGTAATTCTCCACAGACGGGGCACTTTCGTGTCCAATGGTTATATTACTTAAACTATTTGTTTTATTGGTGTCAAACTCTGTAAAGATCTTCATTTTAGTACCCTATAACAAGTTCCATAATAAAAATTGCATTAAATTATCATAACTCGGAGTAAAAAAATATTCTGTGCCCAAAAAATGGCTTTAAGAGATGTCCACAAATATAGAAGTCAGTTGTTTTTTTTAGAAGTTATTCAATGTTTACATATAGACATAAAATATGTCGCACCCTGTATATATATAATTATATATATATATATAAAATTATATATATATATATATATTGAAATACAATGTAGCAGTTTTAATGATTTCAGATAAGTTCCATAAAACGATTGCATGTTATAAAAAGCTATAACAAATTTCAGAATGATTGCTACACGTACCAATTTGAAGAAGGTTTATTTACTACAATTGGAATCCCCAAACTTCAACTCTCATATCAAAAATTTCCCCAATATATTGTAAACATTGAATAACTTCTAAAAAAACAACCGATTTCTATATATGAGGTATTTTTATTCAATTTGGTCCTTTACAATTTATTTGGACTATAAGGTTTTGAAAACAACATCAATTAAATGGCCGTACCTTTATATGATGGGTAACAGCAAAATGTGCCCTTTTTGGTGCGTTTTCCATTACCTTTTCGAGCATCTCGTGTGGTATAGCGATAATTTTGGCTCGAATGTTTGCCTCCAATAGTAACCCCACAACATGAAGTCCGGACGAGGGGTCAAATCTGGAGACCTGGGTGGCTACTCAATGTCGCCTCTCTTTGACACCAGACGTCCAGGGAATTTTCGTTGCAGAAACTGAATTGTTTGATTTGCAGTGTGGCATGGCGCACCGTCTTGTTGAAACCAGTAATCGTCAAGACCTTTTTCACGCATTTGCGGGCAGACATAGTGAGCCAACATCCACCGATATCGATTTCCATCGACCGTTTCGTTTTCTCTGAAAAAATATGGCCCAATGATGGTTTTGGCGCAAACGCCAGCCCACACAGTCACTTTTTGGTCATACAATGGCGTTTCATGGATCTCGTGTGGATTCTCCGTTCCCCAAATACGGCAATTTTGCTTATTAACGCCACCAGAGAGTGTGAAATGGGCCTCGTCGGTCATCAAAGTTTTCTTCCAAAAATCAGGTTCAGTGTCAACCATTCGAGTGACTGTTTGGCCGTATTCCAAGCGACGTGGACAATCTGTTGGCAATATTCTTTGTGTTAATTGCATTTTATACGGAAACAAATGCAAATCATCCTTCAAAATGAGCCGCAAAGTGGTTCCACTGACGCTAACATGCTGAGCGCGGTGACGATACAACATTTTGGGGTTCTCCACAACGCTCTCTCTCTGAGCATTGAAGGCGCCTACCTGTTGGCCACGATATTTTCGAAGACGATATGCAGAACGACTATTTTCAATGTACAGCGTCAATATTTCGGCGCATTGTTTCGGTGTAAAGCGATTCATTGTGAAAATTGTCCTGAATTGACGTTTCAAACAAATGCCTAATCAAGTCAATCTGTTGACAAATGTCAAAGTTATTCAATGTTGCACCCTGTATAATATACACATTACACATATCACTTTTGCTCTGCTTTTGCTTCACCGAATTCACAATTTCGTCGAGGAAATGCAGTGTAATCAAATTTCACTTTTTGTAGAATAAAAAGTTAAGGATCATATTGTTATAATCAATTTTCTATGTAATTTATAATATAATGAAATTTCCAAATACTGTTTTTACAATTTGAAATATCTTAAAATCTTTGAAATTCCTTTGAAATCCTTTAGACGTCCGTCCGATGGAACTTTACATAATTTAAAACTCCTAAAATATCTAGTAATAATATCTAAAAATCTATAAAAATATTAAAAATATTTTTAAATTCTTTGAAATCTATTTAAATTTCGGAAAAATTGTATAGTCTAGAATGATTGTTGTACTATATCTACATATTGTTTTAAAAAGTAACTTATAACGTAACTTAATTACAATTTTTGCAGGAACTTGTAAATTAATCTTAGTTACTTTGTGTTTTTTTTTTATTTTTCCTGCTATTAAGAAAAGTTTATTATAAAGGTTTATAATGATAAAAATAAAAATTAGAAACCGGAGTGCGCAGGATATTTATATTATTATTATTATCATTATTATATTATGTTATTACATTAAAATAATAACATAATCAAAATAATATAATAATAATATAATATAATTAATGATGATAATAATAATAATAAATAATTGTACGAATCTTATATTAATTATTCTTATATTTAAATAAAAAAATTAAGGGGGGAGAGAAAGAAAGTAACTGAAACTAGTTACTTCTTTTCGTTCGGTAACGTAACTTAAACTATAGTATAGTTACTCAGAAAAAAAATAACTTAGCCAACACGGATTGTGTACTGTATAATAGTGTACAAACAAGCTTGGCTCCGAAATTCCCCGAGTATACTACTCGTTGGCTCGTGCTACCGAACGTGGGAATATTCACATAAAGCTTGCCGCTTGGAAGCAGTTGAATACCCACACACACACGCGTGCAGAGAAAAGTGCACGGAAATACGAGAGAATACGAGAGAGAAATAATACTTAGATACTACACTGCACCGACGCGACAGATCATTCTGCTCCCTCAGCTTGGGTAAAGTAACCTTAGCAGAGCCATTGTGAGTAGCACGGGCCATCCATATTGTTGGTTTGCATATAATATATATATATATAATAACTATAGGGCTTATCAGATCGTTGGGCCTTGGGACTTCACTTGGGTCATGGGCCCTCGCATTACCTGTAAGCCACTTTGATGAGTCTACATGCTTTCAACGATTAGAACTGAAGGCTCCAAGAATAGAAAAATACAAGAATACAACAAAATACAAGAATTTGTTGAATCTACAGAAAATTTTCAAATCGTTTGAATTTACAGATAAAATCTGTAAACACCAGTGGCAGAACCATCAGGGGGGTGGGGGGAGGGGCTCGGCGACGTGCCCCTATCTATCTTGGGTTAAGTGATTTCATTTTAATTTTAAAAGGTTTTTTCGAAATTTTAAAAGTGTCACCCTAGCGAAAGCTTCGGATTTTTGTATATTTTAAGTATTTTAAGGATTTTACAATTGTAAGTATAAGTTAAAATTACATTTTATATGTTTCAACTTTATTAAATAAAAACAGGTGAAAAAATGACAGATTCTCACAATAGCAGGTAAGGAAGTTAAAAATAGATGAAAAAAGGTGATTAGATAACGACCTGTGATAAAAACATCATTCTTTTGTCCTTTTCGCTTTACTTCTCCTTATTTTTTCCTGACATTTTCCAGAGTAATTTTCCATTTCCTGTGACGACTAATTTTCATGATTCAGAATTCAACGTGCGAATTTCACTAATTATTACGGAATAATTCTACCTTCATATGTATAATAGAAAAAAACAAAGGAATAGTTTTGCTTTTTTTGCGTCATTATCGTAGGTATATCGGAATGAGTATTTTAAAATAACAAAATATTTTATAAATAATTTGAAACTCCAGAAAATTTTAGGCGATTCTATAACATTTTCCTTAAAAACTCCATGCTCTAAACAGCTTTAAATCTTAAAAAAAATTTCAATTTTTTTTATAAATTCCATTATTTGAAAGTATTTGAAATTCCCAGAAATTGCATGAATTCTTCTAAAATTATTCAAAATCCTATCGAATCTTTTGAAATCCGCGAACATTATTTAAAATTCCTACATATTCAATGAAATCTCGTAAAATTCCAGGGAATTTAAAAAAAATACTGGAAACCGTTTCAAATCCCTTAAAATTCCTAGAAATTATAGGCAATATTCTTAAATTACTTAATATATCATGTAATATCTTTCAAAATCCATTAAAATTCAATAAAAGTTCTTTAAATCCCTTAAAATTCCGAAAAATTCAACGTAACATCTGTAAATCCTTTAACCTTTGAAGGACCAATGTTGTAGCTGACAACATTGACTCTATTTTCGATTCTCTTGATTTTCTTGTAATAAGCTTAGAGAATTCAGCAAAATAAATATGTGGATTAGATCAAAGTGGACTATTTCGCATCTCGTAAAGTGCATGGTTATAAGCTATCGTATAATATAATATGGATAGAATTCGAGAAAATTAAAAACATTAAAAAGAATTATAATTGCAAAAATCAACCAGAAAATGATTATACATATATTAATCCTGATTTTTTTCATAATATTTATTCAACGAGTTCTAGGCTTGCGAAAATTCAATCAAAACTTATTTAATGCGCTCAAATTCCTTTAAATTCACTGAAATATCATAAATTCTCTTGAAAATTTTTAAATTACTTATAATCTTTTGAAATCACTTAAAATCCGTTAAAATGCTTAAAAATTTCATTTAATCTCTTTAAATCTTTTAAAATTCTTGAATCACTATAATTTTTTTTAAATGCGGTGAAATTCCCTAAAATTCACAAAAATTCAATGAAATCTTGTAAAATCCTAAACTAAATTTTTTAATTCCTGAAAAAATTTCATTAAATTTTTTGAGAACCTAATCCTACAATTTTACTGAAAATGCCATGTAGTATTTTCAAATGCGTTAAAATGCCTTAAAATTCAATGAAATATCTAATAGAAAAAATATTATTTAAAATTCCTCGAAATATTTATAAATTACCGAAAATCTTATAGATATATGTAATTTTTTAAAATCCTTCTTTTTATCGTTTACGGTTCGTGTCTTCCATGCAGACTGCTCTTTCACCTCCCCCCCCCCCCCAACCCAACGTCCTTTAAGACTTTTTGCACTCGCTTCCGTGTAGTTAGAATGCAACCACTTTCCGGAGAACCGCTGCGAATTCCACTGCAACGGTCGATTATTCCAGCCTGTCTGAGAACGCACGAATTAGGGATGTAAAGTTTCTTCTAACTCGTGCCTTCCAAAGTGTGAGAAAGTCGAAGGTGGAGGATATTTATGTACTTCTCTTTCGCTGCTTACAAATTGGAAAGGCACTGAAGGATAAACATGGAAATTTAGTCTACTATAAAAGAGGATACTAAACCATGTGGAAAAATTACATGGTGCTATAGCCAAACCCCCAGCCAGAATCCCATGCAGAAATTTATACATGGGCCTGACGAGGGCCTGGTCAGTTTTCCATACTTCTGATGTGGCCTTAAACTGATAAACTGGCAAGTCCCACACAAGGCTTGTAACGGTTTGCCAGACTATTGCCCCCTATAACTTAGGAAAAACTGCTCAGGGCCTTGTCAGTTTAGCAAAGAAATGTCCTATAGTTATATAAAAATTACTTTTCTGCAAATTTGGAAACTATATTTTGTAACTTAATCTTTATAAATAGTAAGTAATAATAATTATTATAGTAGGTATAACACTAAGTACTATATATAACGTTTTCTTTTTTGCACCCTCTTTGCGTTAGTTTTACAGATATGTATAATACATAGATACATTAAGGGAATAAAATTTTTTGCAAAATAGGAAAAA
Source organism: Synergus coniferae (assembly GCA_032164275.1). Classification (NCBI taxonomy): domain Eukaryota; kingdom Metazoa; phylum Arthropoda; class Insecta; order Hymenoptera; family Cynipidae; genus Synergus; species Synergus coniferae. The sequence goes on from JAUEJJ010000042.1 coordinate 6,334,975, forward strand.
ATTAAATCAATGTAAGGTAAGTGTACCTATTTGCGACAGTGCCCCTACTTGCGACAGTGCCTGATTAAATATAGTAAATTTAATGAATT
>JAUEJJ010000042.1:6335163-6353283 GCA_032164275.1 Synergus coniferae
TGAGTAGGTATTTGACTAAAAATAATAAGGAATTATGGCAATGTTTAAAAAGGGTACTTAGATATCTCAAAAGTTCAACAGATATTAAATTGACTTATGCGCAAGGCAATTATAATGATCTTCTCATTGGTTATGTTGATTCTGATTGGGGCGGAAATGATGAAAGAGATAGAAAAAGTACAACGGGCTATTTATTTAAGTTATTCGAGCGATGTACAATATGCTGGAGTACGAAAAGACAGTTGTCGGTAGCAGCTTCATCTACTGAAGCTGAATATATGGCTCTTTTTGAAGCTGTAAGAGAAGCATTGTGGCTTAAAGCTTTAGCAACCAGTATAAATGTAAATATTGAAAAACCAATAATAATTTATGAAGACAATAATGGTTGCATAAGCATTGCAAATAATCCGACTTGTCATAAAAGATCAAAGCATATTGACATCAAATATCATTTCTCTAGAGAACAGGTTGAAAAGAATATAATTAAATTAAATTATATCTCTACAGGTAATCAAGTGGCAGATATTCTAACAAAACCACTACCAGCAGTCAAATTCCTGGAATTTAGGACAAAAATGGGTCTGGAGTAATAAAAATTACGGCTTGTAATTTTTCTATGTATATATGTTGTATATAATTATTGTAATCAACATGATAAGAGTAATGGTCTGATTGGGTTTTACTGGGTTTCCCCAATCCTTGCAACGAATGTTGGGCCATATGTAATTTCCCAGGAAGCATAAAGAAGGTGCGTCTTATCTTACAATTAGTTAATTTTATACTGGATCTGTATATTAGAAAAGGCATTTTTATTGTTAAGTTCTCATTTTATGAGTTTATGTTAATATAATCGATTAATTTTTGAGGAGGCGTATTGGTTTAATTCGTAGAATTAATGTATATACAAAAAGTAATCTCTATATTATAAGAACAGTATGTGTGTGTGGCCGAGTGACAAAATTGTTTATATGAAAGTCGAGCCGAATTGGACTGGCCTCGGCGCTTTGTCACAAAGGGTGCTGGTGCAAATGAGTAATCCTTACTTTAGTCTTGATCAGCTTTCGATATAAGAAAGACGTGCCTTCTGAAGTGCTCTTAAAATTAAAGCACAAGTTCTTTTATAAAGTACATATTTTGTTTTATTCCCATAGCCTAATTCCTATAGTATCTTCAAAATTAAATTAAAAATAACATTTTAAAAATTATTGAAATTAATATTCAATAATAATAAAAATTATAATATTACAATTAAAATGTACTTGTACATATAATATTAATTCTAAAAAAGATTTTCCTCGCCGTGTAGAGATTAGATATACAATTCTACATAATTATTTAAATATATTCTATGAAAAAAGTGCTTATATAAAGTAGTAAAATTTATTATAGCCGACATCAAAGACATGACTTTTGAGTCTTGTTCCATTTTTGTATATTTATTTTTTCTTCTAATGGAACACATTATTGTAAAATATCTCAAAAATATCGAACACTGGAAATTTCGCGAATTTTGTGAAAATACCGAATTTTACAGTATTTCAAGGAATTTTATGTTTATTATCATTTTCAGAAATTTAAAGGAATTTTAAGAGTTATTGGGGTTTCATAGAATCTTAGGAATAACATTTTCAGAAATTTTGAAGTATATAACGAAATTTTGATGAGATCTTAAATAATTTAGGAAAATCAAGTGATTTTACGACAGGAATTTTAAGGAATTTCATAAAATTTTATGGGACTATAAAGTACAATTTGAAGGGATTTGATGATATTTTTTGTGGAAGTTTAAGTTATATTTGAGGAACTTTTCAACGATTTTAGGGCATTTTACGAAATACCAATGAATTTTCAAGTATTTTAAGAGATTTAATGAGATTGAATAATTTTAATTGATAATTGATTGATAATTTTGAATAATGTTAAGTAATTTGGAGGGTTTTACAAAATTTATCGAGATTTTAAACATATTAAGAGATTTCACGGTATTTTGAGGAATTTTATAAAAATTTAAAGAGATTTTAAGATATTTTATGAGATACTAAGTAATTTTAAAGATTTTTATGGGATTTTACAAAATTGACGATATTTCATAGGATATTAAATTAAGTTATTTTAAGGACTTAAAGGATTTCAAGGGATTTACAATATTTCATTGAATTTTTAGGAATTTCAAGTGATCTCACAATATTCCATGTGATTTTAAGTAATTTAATGGGATTTGATGATATCCCGTGTGGAAAAACCGATTGGGGCCTAAACGGGCCCTAGTTGAGTTGCCCAACTCCCAATGGGACCCCAATTAGGCAGCCCAATCACACCAAGAGACATTTTCAAAATCACAACTAAAATACAATTTTACTATTACATTGAAAGCTTTTTTACAAATAGGATTGCCCAATGGGCGCATGTATATATGTATTGTACAATACAATCCCTACCTTACCGACATTTTTTCTCTACAACGTTACGTTTACATTTATTGAGATATCAAATTGAAAATTTCAATAATTATAGTTAAAGCATTAAGGTACGTTTATCTGGTCCTAAATTTTTATAAGAATTAAAAATAAATATTTTGAAAAACATTTTTTTTATAAATGTAAATATTTAGGAGCAGATAAACGTACGTCCTTAATGCTTTAACTTTAATTAAAGAAATTTTTATTAATTTGACATCTCAATAAATTTAGAAGTAACGTTGCAGAGAAAAAATGTTGGTAAGGTAATAGGGATCGGATTCCACACGGAACGTTGAAGGATTCTATGATTTTAAATTAAATTAAGTAATTTTAAGGACTTTTATTTTCAAAAGTTTTAAATGAATTGATGAGATTTCATTGGATTTTCAAGAGTTTTAAAGTATTTAACCAGATTTGCTGGAATTTTGATTAATTTTAAAAGATGAGGCTTCATAGGTATTTTAAGTATTTTCAAATATTTTTAAGGAATAGCATGTGATTTTATGAAATTTTAAGTAAGTTTAAGAGATTTTACGATATATCATAGGATGTTGAGTTATTTTATGTACTAAAAGATTTTAAGGGATTTACGAGATTATAAATACGTTAGATTTTTATACGAATTTCAAGTGATCGCATGAAATTTCATGAGATTTTAAGTAACTTTATGGGCATTGATGATATTTTGGAAGATTATAAGTAATTTTGAGAATTTTTATTTTCAGAAATTTTAAAATACTTAACGCGATATCATGGAATTCTGAGTAATTTTAAGTAACTTTAAGGAATATCAAGTAATTTTATACGAAACTTAAAGGAATTTTATAAGATTTCATAGGATATTGAGTAATTTTAAGGAATAATAACAGGTTTTAAATTTAAGGAATATCAAGGATTATCAAGTGATGTTGCAAAATTTAAAAGTATTTCACGACATTTTGAAGGATGTTAAAGGACCGATTTTAAGATGCGGTATGGGATATTAAGTAATTTTTAAGACTTTTACTTATATGTATTGTATGGAATTTTATTGGATTGGCAGAAATTTTTAAGTATTATACATATTTCATGACAAAATTTCAGTTCATTATCAAGAATTGTATATGTAAGAGTTTTAATGATTACTTCATGATATATTTTGAGTGATTGTATGTAATTTTAAGGAATATATCACGGAATATCAAGTAATTTTATCAAATTTAAATGGATTCATTTTGATGTTCGATTTTGAAGGGATTTTAACACATTTTGTGAAACATGTGGAGACTCCTGAAATTAGAAAAGGAAATTACAAATTTCTGTATTTCAAAAATTATAAATTCTCAATTATTTTGTATATACATTTGAAATTCCTAAAAACATTTCAAAATCCTTTTATTTGAAATTGAAATTGAAACGAGAAATTAATCGCGCGCAAGGTGCATGGGGTTCATAGTAGATAGTATTTTTAAAATATCGATTTTGCATTCTTTAATCTTTAAGGGCATGTATTACCTGGTATTATAACTAACCCGATCCCTACCTTGCTGACATTGTTTTCCCTGCAACGTTGCGTCTACATTTATTGAGATATCAAAAATTGAAAATTTCAATAATTAAAGATAAAGCATTAAGGTAGGTACGTTTATCTGGTCCTAAATTTGTATAAAAATAAAACAAATTTTGTTTATAAATTTAAATATTTGTAATTTATTTTTAATTACTGAAATTTTCAATTTGATATCTCAATAAATGTAGACGTAACGTTGCAGAGAAGAAATGTCGGTAAGGTAGGGATAGTTATGTAATACATTCCCTTAAGAATAAATTCATACATAATTGTGATATAATCTGAAGTTGGGCTACTCCTGAAGTTAGAAATAAGAAAATGTACGTGCGTGACTTATATGTGTGGCGCGGCGCGGCGCATCGCGTAGGCCCAAATCACATCAAAACGTAGCAAGTCGTTTGCCAGCATAATTATATATTATAGCACGATATTTCAGCGACAATGAATCCATCACACCTGCTTTTATTATATTATATTATACAGATCTACAGAGGCCGTGATGTGAGTAGCAGTGGCTGTCATTATTATCATCATCACTGACGGCCCAGAACTTTCACCCGGATTTAAATTAAGCCGTAAAGTCATCCTTTCGTATAACGAGGGTTGGCGCATGTCAGGACCAATTTTATTCCCGTGTATAATATGTTACATGTACTTAATTAATCCCGCGTCAACTTAAACGTAAAAAAATTCCACCACCGTTCGTGAAAAAGATGCAAACTCATCTAATTTTCGACAAATTGATCAATTTATATTAAAAATAAATATATAAAATCGCCATTTTATATTATTTTGCTTTTGGTTTTCCTTTTATTTTAAATGTATCGGAATTAAATTTTAAATTTAGATTAACTAGCGAACCAACACGTTTTTTCCATTTTACTACTTTAAATCATTCAAAATCCAATTTATAGGTTTGAAACAATGCCAGATCTTTGGCACTAAAGAGGAATTACAAGACGTTTCTAGGAATTTTAAGGGATTTCGACGGTTTTCAAGTGATTTTTACGAAATTCAACGGATTTTTAGGATTTCTAAAAGATTTCGTAGAATTTTAAGGTGAAATTTTAAGAGACGACTTCAAATGTTTTTTAAAGATTTTTAAGGGATTTTAAATTACTTTGTGGAATTTTAAGGAATTTTAAGATAATTTAAAAAGTTTCTAGAAATTATAAGGGATTATTTTAAGGAATTTTTAATTTTTCGAAATTTTGAAGAACTTTAGGATGTTTTTAAATATTTTAATAGATTTCAACAGTGATTTCGAAGATTTTCGAAATATTTTAAGAAATTTGAAAGAGTTTCTAAGAGTTTCAAGGGATATTTAAGGTGTTCTAAATGCTATCGTGAAATTTCCAGAAATTTTAAGAGAATTCAAGAAGTTTTTATGCTTTTTAGACTTTTATAAACTGCTTTTATCTAATTCTATGAGACTTCTAATAATTTTGAGGGATTTCAAGATATTTTTTTGCTTTTTAAAAAGGATTTAATGAAATTTGATAAGATTTCTAATAATATTAATGAATTTTATGCTACTTTTAAAATGTTTTACGGAGTTTGAAGGATTCTAAGGTTTGTTAGGGAATTTTATTGAGGGATTTCAAAAGATTTTTATCATTTTTAAAAGCTAGATTTCTTAGAATTTAAAAAGATTCCGAAGGTTGTTGTAAAATTTTACGGGATATCAAGCGATTTTTTTTAAATTTGCTAGAAATTCTAAAGATTTTATGGAATTTTATAAAATTCATAATACATTTTACTTCAAAGGATTTTTTTAGATTTTTTTAGGATTTCATAAAATTTTATGAGATTTCTAATAATTTTAAAGAATTTTAAATGTTAAGAAATTTCCAGAGGTTTCCAGCAATTTTTAGAGATTTTCACGAATTTTAACATGGATTTCCAAAGATTTTTCATTTTCAAAATTTTTGTGAAATTTTAAGGGTTTCAAGTGTTATTTCAAACGATTTTAACTGATTTTAAAGAATTTTGAAGCTTTTTTGGTAAAATTTTAAGGGACGAGCAAACAAACATGTGCGATTATTTTGTTTTTCTTTTTATTCGTTATTCAATAGCCAATCAGGTTTGCAACAATGTATGCGAGATTTTCGACATACATATTTCGTTACACCAAATTTTTAAGAGAGGATTTTGAGAAACTGCTTTTATTTTGTATAATCTAAATTTCATTGAAAAATGTACTAAAGACCAAGAAGGGCGTATGTCACATGGTAGAGGGGAGGTCAATAAGGACATGTCACGTGTTTGAGGAGGGGAGATAGTCAGTAAGGGCGTATCTCACGTAAGGGTCAAGAAAGGACTATATGACATGGGTCATCCTGTCGAATAAACTTTAATAATAATTTTTTTATTGAGAATGAAATATGTCAGTTGAGTGGAATGCGACGTATTATAAATTGAGGAAATGTAATGTCCATGAATAAAATATGTAATGGTTCAAACGGAATTAAGGTTGCTATATTACAAACCTAGCTCCGAGGCAGGGAAAATTGAACTGATGGAAGTAAGAAAATAGAAGAAAATAAAGAGCTCAAGTGCCAGGAGGCTTGAAGAAAGAACAACTCGGTATGTTTGTTCCTAGAATAAATGCTGAATTTGCTGAGAGCAGGGTTGAAGGAGCGGAAAATTAGAAGCACTTTGCTGTGAGAATTGGAACTAGACTGGGAGAAAATTATGGTGAGATGGAATTATATGGTATAGTTGTAAGAAAAGCACGAAAAATTTATATACTTAGATTGCGTGAATCTTCTAAAATTACATGTCACTTATTCTTGTGAAATCTTTTAAAAATCTTGAAAATCGATTCTATAATCTATTGAAATCATCAGTTGAAATTTCTTAAAATTCCAAGAAATTCTATTAAACTTCTTTAAATCTTTTAAAATTATAATATATGATCATTTGCTGATCGATTTTTGCAATCAAAATTTTCTTTTAATTTTTTAATTTTCTCGACTTCTATTCATTATACGATAGCTTATAATCAAGATGCGAAATAGTCCACTTTGATCTAATCCACTCGCCATTGATTTTGCGGAAATCCAAGCTTGTTACAAGAAAATAAAAAAGGGTTAAAATCCATTAAAATTTTTTTAAAATTCATGATAAATTATTATAAATTATAATAAATGTTACTGCGTCAATGTGTGTGTGTGTGTGTGTGTATCTGGATTCCAGAAAAATATATATGACATTGACCGAGTGTTTGAATATGTAAACGCCGCCGGATTAGATTAATCAAACGTATTCCAGTGTGCCAATTTGAATAAATCCTAAGTATCAATAAGTTATATATAACTAAAAAGTGTTTTAAATGAACAATCTACATTATGAATTATCACCCTTCGCACGTGCCAACATTTGCAACAAATAATTATACATATACACATATTTGTCTCATTCATACTCACTTTAGGCCTGTACAGATTTGAAGTAACAATCTATAGACTTACCTGCAACAAAAAAAATTGCAATTTTAATTCTAAAAATTTAATTCTAAAATTTATGGTGTTTTCTAGGAAATTTTAAGATAAAATTTATATTCTCGATAGTTTTCTTGACGTTAGGGAAAACTTTAAAATTCATCCTGAAATCTTAATTAAAATGTAATTGATTTGGATTGGAGGTGAAATTTTTCTTTCATTCTTGCCAAATTTTCAAATACGTATTTCCGTTTTGTCAGTTTAAGTTTTTTTCAGTAACTTTTTTCAATATTTCACTTTTTATATTATTTCGACTAACAAAGTGGTATAAGTCCAGAATTCAGATATCCTGATTCAAGTAACATGATACGAGAATCATCGAAGAATGCGATACACGTTTTATTCATCATATACTGTTTTTTTTTTTTTTTTTTTTTTTTTTTGTAAGAGCTAAACCAGATAAGGATTCGAGATCCTCTAATTAGGATCGTATCCCTTTTTTAAGCGTTATTACGCCAAGCTCGTAACCCTAGCTCGTTTCGAGGCACGAAAAGTGCTTCAGTCGTTCCACCATCACCTGCAGCCTAGCTGTCCCATTGAAAATTGATTTCACCCCCCCCCCCTACTTTCAACCTGCTCGAACCATAAATTGTCTGCGTCAAGGTCAATAATCGACCCGTTATCTGGGATAATGAATTGGTATCTCAACAGCTATACGTAGCTCCAATCGTATATTTTAATTCCATTTAGGGTAGCGTGTCTTCCAAAAGTATTCATTATGCACTTAAATCATCAGTTTTATCAGTTTCTTATCGCCCTAATCATCGGTTCCAAAACTATTAGCTATTAGTAATCAATTTAGATTGCGGTTTCGTGTATTCTTGATAATAATCACTATGCTGATCACTGATCTTCATGCAGAAATTTTAATGAGGTTCTGGTGGGGTTCTGGACAGTTTTCCCTAGTTGTAATGTGGTCCTGATCTGGACAACTGGAAAGGACCCCACAAGGCTTCTTCTTGTCACACTCTTACTGGTAAATACTCCACGTAGGGAAAACTGATCAATAGCCCATTAAAATTTTGAAAATTATTCTGGATTCATTATTTCCAACATTTGATTACTTCAATAAATAATTTTTTGGAAACAAAAATTCTGCTATGTAAAAAAGAGGTAGTAATTAATTTTTATGGAAACAAGTAGTTTTGAGGAATTTTAAAAGAATTTCAAAACTATAATACATTTTCAAATGATTTCTAGTGATTTAAAGGAATTTAAGGCGATTTCAGTTTCAAGTGATTTAGGGAATTTTAAAGGATTGGAAGGAATTTTACAAGGTTTAAAAGATGACAAGATTTCCTAAAGGATTTTAGATGATTTTAAGTGGTTTTAAGAAATTTAAAGCGATTTCGAGAGATTTTAAGTGATTTTAAAGAGTTTTTTAGGGAATTTCAAAAAACTTCAAAATAGTTTCAGGACTTCCAATTATTTGAAAATACTTGTTAATCTAAGGGATTTTTGATGATATTAAAATATTTGAAAGTATTTTAAAAGAATTTTCAACAAATTTCAGTGTTATCAAAACATGTGAAAGGATTTCAAATGGTTTGAAGTAATTTTAAGGATTTAAAAAAAAAGTGACAAACTTTCAAGATTTTTAAGCAATTTATTTTTTCCTAAAGAATTTAAAGTGATTTTAAGTGGTTTTAAAGAATTTTAAGTGGTTTTAAAGAATTTTAAGTGATTTTTCAAAGGAAAAGAAAAGAATTTAAAAAATTCAAAACTATTTAAGTTTATTACAAGAAATTTCCCCTTGTTAGAAGAAATTTTAAGTGATCTCATAGGATTTAGAAGAATTTAAAGGCAGTTAAAAATATTACAATAATTTTTCTTGAAATCCCAGAAAATTATACGAAAATTCTAGAGGCATTTAAAAATGATTTAAAACATCATAAAATACTTTTAAACACCCAAGAAACACATAAAATTTGACGAAAAATTATAAACCCCTTTAAATTCATATTATAGTAATATTTTGAAATTTCTAAAAATTTCTTTCAATGTCATATAATATACTTTGAAATCCCATGAACTCTATTGAAATCAGTCGAAATCTTTTAAATGCCGCTTTAAATTCTCTATAATATTCTTAAATTCATTGAAAATGGTGAAATGGCATGAATTTTTTTTATTCCATTGAAATCCCTCAAAATTTCTTATATTCTCTTGTAATACTTTAAAATCCATTGAAATCCTGAAAAAACCCACAAAATTTCTTGAAATGAAATATTTGCCAATCTCTTAAATTCCACAAAATTTTTTCACAATCCTATGTAAAACTTTGAAATTCACTGAAACCTCGGAAAATCACAAGAATTTTGTTAAAAATCTCTTAAAATTCCGTGTAATTTCTTTAGATCCAAAAATACCTATCCAATATACAAAATTGTAATCATCCCCGAAATATTTTTCTAATCCCCTGAAACCTCTAAAAAAATACCACAAATACATTGAAATCCCATAAATTCTGTTAAAATCTCTTAAAAACTCCTTGAAATCCAATTTAAAACTTTACATTGGATGAAATCCCTTAAATCCCTTAAAATCTCTTAAAAGGACATAAAACCCCATGAAATCTTTCAAAATTACAACAAAAATTACAACATTACAACAAAAAAAGCTTTCACAATATACTAATTCCTCCACAACAATTCTAATCTATATAATTATCCCACTTACAGTTGAAAATAAGATGCCTTTTCCTCATCCTTTGTCCGTCAATTTGGGGACGATCAGCAAGGCGGTTTATCTCATCTAATTATGGTGGACTGGCCCATACTGCAGGTCTCGTCTCGGGTCTCGTGTTGCCCACGTTTCCTGAATCCATTTGTGTTTGCTCTCCATCCCTTCGAGGCCAATCTCGCATCTCTCTCCCTCTCACAAATACAAACTCTATCAAGTGAGATGGAAAGCAGCTTCCATCTCACTCTCTGTCTCTATCATCTTACCTTTCTGCATCTTTTTAACACCCTGCCAGTGTCCGATTTGAAAAGCAGCTTGCCTCGCTCCCCTTTAATCTTTCTCTTTCTTTCACAACTGGGCATACACTGCACATATACATACATACATATATTATATATGTATAATCCCATATAGGAAGATCCGTACGTGTTTCTGGTCCTCTGGGGTTGGCCGGTGGCACAGGTGGTGTGCCATGTCGTGGGAACCTTCCGAGCCGAATCTTCCCGTGTTCGATTCGATTCGATGTAAGGCCCTTAAAGGCCCATCCCATAAAGCCAAAGCAAAGCCGTGCAAGTGTGTCAGCCACCCGGGACTGCCCTATTCCCCTATTCTAGTGGGCCTTATTATTATTGAGAACTTCTGCCCGCTTCTGCCCGCTTCTGCCCCTTGGAACACAGCATACAGACAACAAACACTTCAACATCCACACCTGGGGGAATGTTGATTGTGTTCGGCAGCCAAACGCGTTCCCGAAGTGTGCTACTCGTGTGCTCTCCTCGGGCCCGGATTGCTTAACGCCTCGATGGCCACTTGTTAACCTTAAATGGCCACACCAGATCCACTCTTTGGGGTCCGTTTCGTCTCGGGGCTTCATTGGGCCCACAGCTTCGTGCGACTTCAATGACTCATAATTAGTTCCTTTCCTTTCCTTTCCTTTCCTTTCCTTTTCTTTCCTCTCCTGCTCGGATCCTCTCGTTTTCGAGTCGTTCATTTGCGGCTCGGGCTCTTTATGTGGCTTTCGAATTAAGTATTAAGGTAGAAAAGAGGATTAGGCGGAGAACCTCGAAAAGTTTCGTGAGAGCCGGAATTGAGACTTATTGATGCTGGAAGAGGCAAATAATCTGATGCTTATTGTAGATCTTATTTGTTGACTGTTTTTCTCGTTTTTATCAAACTTAAGTTCGATATACGTCTACACTACCGTCAGAAATTGTTGCTTAAAGTTCTCTAATTTTTATAATATTTAATTGAAAAATTGTTCTCCAAAACAGTATTATACAAAAGCTAATTTAAAATCTGTATTTTATAAAAAGATATTGCCAAAAAACCTCAAATATCAATATTTTCAAAAATTTTAATTACTCCGAAAATATTTAATATTTCAAAAAGCCCTTGGTCTCATTTTAAAGATAAATTTTCGTAGCTAGCTTTTGCGTACGATATTTAAATATTTTTAAAATTGTTTTCCTAGCTTCTGCCATAGGCTCAAACTTGCATAGAGCATTCGTAATATTTGAAATATCCATAATTATTTACAAAAATTTTTTTAAAATCAAAATATACCATATTTTAATCAAACGTAGTAAAATCTATTAAAATATTTATTTCTTTTTTTTTTATCGATGTATGGAAGACAACCTTCATTTTAAAATTTACGAGATTTTTCGTATATATTGCAGAAGCTAGGAAAATAATTTCAAAAATATCTGAATAGCGTACACAAAAACTATGAAAATTTATCCTTAAAATAAGACCAAGGGCTTTTTAAAATAATAAATATTTTCGGAGTTATTAACATTTTTGTAAATATTGAAATTTGAGGTTTTTTGACAATATCTTTTTATAAAATACAGATTTTAAATTTCCCTTTAGCTTATTAGCCGCAAGAATTTTATTAGCTTTCGTACTGTTTTGGAGAAAAATTTTTCAATCAAGTATTATAAAAAATGGAGAACTAATAGCAAATGCTATAAAACCAAGCGTACTGACAATTTCCGACAGTAGTGTACGACAATGTGAGGCGATCGATTTTTATTTTGCGCATTTACTATCTTTAAAAGACCTGCCCGCTTCGATTATTTATATTCATTTTGTAATATTTTCTCATATCTCACCTTTTTTTATCGGGAAATTTTTTTTTTTTTTTTTTTTTTTTTTTTTTTTTAAACAGTTTTCACGATTAAAACGAAAAATACTTATACTTTATCAAAAAATGGTCAAAAAAAGATTTGTAGATCTTTTAAATACCATTAATTATGCTCCTTATCATTTTTCTGTATCTCGCGTTATTTGGCTCAAAATTTGAATTTTCGCTTTTTAAAAAAAGTTCAAAAAGTTTTTATGCCGTTCGTGTAGAGCGTTTAAAAAATTTTTTTCATCTCTTGACCTTTTTTCATATCATGCGTTGTTTGGCTTCAAATTGTCATTATTTTCATTTTTTTTAATTTTCGAAATATCTTAAGTCTGACAATTATTTTTTTTTTTTCGAAAAAAGTCATGAGGATAAATTATTCTACTTTTTGTGTACTTCGAACGTCCGCACATCGAATTTGTAAATTAAAAAAAAAGTGGTTTACAAAATTTTGAAAATGCTTCAACTTTTTGAATTATACAGACACATTATAGACACAGCCAGACACATTCTTAAAAACATGTTTTTTGGGTTCAGAGGATCTCAAAAAGTGGACATTTGACAAAAACGGGGGCGGGGTCAAATTTTCACAAAAGTGATGTTACTGTAAAAATTTAATATGGGATAGTAAACTTAAATTTCAACTTATTTCTGTACAATTATACTGAGAGCGATTTGTTTCATTTACGAATTTCCAAAAATTACGTTCATGGATAAAATAATCCGCCCCCCTCTCTACCATAACAAATCGTAACGGAATCTCTCGACCCCCCCCCCCTCTAACTGTTACGTAATTTAAGTACCTAATATTTGTAAATATATCGAATTTCACAATATTTAAAAAAATTCCAGGAAATTTATTGTGATTTTCTGTGGCGAGATTTAATTAATTTTTCAGAAATGTTGAAGTATTTAACCAAGTTTCCATGGGATTTAAAATAATTTAGCAGAATCAAGTGATTTTACGAAATTTACTCTCTAAAATTAAATCAATGGAAGAGTCAGGGATGTTCGATTTTCATTCGATTCTTGAAAAAATCGATTTTTTTTTCATTTCGATCTCGATTTTTGAATCGATTCTTTACTACTCGATTTTTGGGTGAATCGCTTCTTTACCCCAAGAATCGAAGGACCAGTTTTTTGACCTTATTTTAAACTTCATTTTCTGCAAGTTTTCACTGATATATATATATATAATATGTAATTATGTAACCTACTTTTCAACTTGCTAACATACAGCTTCTCGATGACCTTTTTATTACATTCTCATCAGAGAGAATGTATTAGATTTGTGTAAAATTTGATCCCCCCCCCGTTTTTGTCAAATGTCCACGTTTTGAGACCCCTTGAATCAAAAAAAAATGCTTTTAAGAATGTGTCCGTCTGTCTGTCTGAGTCTGCAGATTTTTAGTTTGTGTGCACGATAAATTTCGAAAGAATTGACCGTTTGGATTGCCCTTTGGTATACTGTTTTTTAGTGTCCTAAAAGAAAGGTCAAGTTCGTTAGCCAGTCATTTTGTATAAAAATTCAAAACGTTGAAGCATTTTGAAAATTTTTGAAACCCCTTTTTTTTAATTTACAAATTCTATTTATGGGTATTCATAGTACTAAAAAAGTAGAACAATTTATCCTTATGACTTTTTTCGATAAAAAAAATAATTGTCCGACTTAAGACATTTCGATAATTAAAAAAAAACGAAAAATAATGCCAATTTGAAGCCAAACAACGCACGATATGAAAAAAAGTCAAGAGATGAAAAATGTTTCTTTTTGAACGCTCAACATGAAAGGCATAAAAAAATTTTGAATTTTGTTGAGAAAATGAAAATTCAAATGTTTAGCCAAATAACGCGAAATACAGAAAAAATTGTAAAGAGCATAATTTTAGGGGTTTTTTAAAGATATTTTATGATATATTAAATAATTTTGAGGATTTTCATCTTCAGAAATTTTTAAGTATTTATTGAGATTTCATTGAATTTTCAAGAATTGTAAAGTATATATAACGAGAGTTGATGTGCTTTTGAATAATTTTAAGCAATTTTAAGGAATATCAAGTGATTTTACGTTTATTCAGAATTTTTGTTCAAAAATTAATCCAGAATTTTCGTCCAACAATTTATCAAGATTTTTTGTCCAAAAATGTATCTAGAAAATATCAAAAACATATCTAATGAATTTATTTCAAATTGAAGACAATTATTATAATCGTTTAATAATAATAATAATAATATTTCTTTAATTTTCAAGAATTTGCATTTTTCGTGTATCTAAATTTTCGAGAACTATTTTTTTGGTATTTTTTCTCAATCGGGACATTGAAAGATTTCATTCGATTTGAAAAGAATTAGAAAGAATGGAGAGAAATAATTAAAAATATTTCAAAGGAACAAAAAAGAATAAAAAAAAATTCGATCGAACTGCAACGAATTGAATTTAAATAAATCAAAGAATTCAAAGCAAATTAGAATTTTCTTTTTAAATTGCAAATTATACAAAGAGTTAAAAAGATTTGGAAGGCATTAAGAAAAATTGAAGTGTTCTCAAAAAATTTCAAATGATTACGAAACACTTCAGTAGATTTGAAAATTTTGTAATGGATTTCAAAACAATTTAAATAAATTCAATTTGAGACAAAAGAATTGAAAATAATTCAAGTGGGTTCGAAAGATTTCAAGTAATTTAGTTTTAGATTTAAAATATTGCAACGAATTCATGAAATCCCGGAAAATCCCATGAAATCTCCCTAATTCCATACAATACTTGAAAATTTTCTTGAAATTCTTGACAATTCCTTAAAAAAAATTTGTTAGCAGAGTCAATAACATCATATTACGAAAAAAACAAAAGTTTTTAAACGGTTTGCTTGAGACAAGAAACAATTTTTTTGACTGTATAGCAACAAAAAATTTGTTTACCCCGCCAAACAGTTTTTTCAGTGATTGATCATTATTTTTATCTCATCAGAGTCAGAGAAGATAAAAATTGATTCGCGTCCAAATCATTTGAATTCTGAATATACTTTTTGTCTACCTCTATACTAAAGGTCCCTCTTCCATCAACTTCAGCAAGTGATCTAGCTGACATCACAAATTAAGACTTTTCTTCCGCCTTTCAAATGGTGAAATCGTTTGAAAAGAAGAGACGAGATAATTTCATACTGACTCAGAAATCACATACGTCGTTATACTAGAGCAGTCCAGGATATTTTCCAATCTTCAAAAAAAGTTTTCGTAGTATTACAAGAGGCCTAGCTCACATTAAAAAAATTTCTTGTCATCAACTAAAAATTGTGGTTTGACAGATAAATTAGTTTTTTTTTTACAATTTAATAAAGTAAAGATATTTAAATTATAGGGTAGAGGTTTTACATTTTTTCTTTCTAGAACTGAAAATTAGGACTAATCAAATATACCGAAAAAAATGATTATAAAATTATTATATTATTATACAATTTCTGAATTATGAAAACAAAATGAATTATTAAAATTGTTTTCTTCATTTTATCGATTTATTTTCCAAATATTTGAACCTAACAATTTAATAACTAAGCTATATCTAATTATTTAACTGAAAATAATTTGCAGCAATTGTATGGTTTGCAAAATTTAAATTTATGGAATTCAGAAACTTGAAACTAATAATTTGCGGAAATTTTTTAATTCGATAAATTTGAGTTCGGATATTTTAAAATTCGAGCATTTATAATTCGGTATTTTATTTTTCGTCAATTTATATATATTTGGTATTTCATTTCTCAGTATCTCCAAAAATACATTGAAATACCTTGGTATTTCTTTAAAAATCGATAAATACACTTGAAATCTTGTAAAAATCCCTTTAAAATACTGAATATTTCATAAAATTTGGTCTAATCCTTAAAAATTCCTTAATATCCCACGTAATCGCTTAAAATGACATAAAATTGTGAAAAGTCAACATGGTAAATCAAAATGTTAAAAACAAAATGTTAAAATGTTTTGAAATTCTTTAAAATCCTTTAAATATTCTAAAAATATCTTAAATACTTTAAATGAAATAAAAAAATAAGGAATCGTTTAGAATCGAGTGTCATATTATAAGAGGAAGAAATGATGTAAGATTGCGGGTAGACTGACGCATCAAATGAAAAAAAAAATTATGCTGTCTCGTGGCTGGGATTACCAGTTTTTTTACGTGCTCTGCCTCAAAGAAATGTCATGTCGAATGATTAGGGTTCTAGTAGAAAAAAAAAGCGTTGAAAAAGAATCACTTGCTTCGTAGTATATATATTCATTAATTCCATAACCTTCTAAAACTGGAGAATTTAATTTGATGCAATTTATTCTTTATATCGATACCATTTTTTAGGTAATGGTCCACATTATATAAAGCGCTCGAATATTTTTAAAATAATTCAGTATATAAAAATTATAGAAGATTCAGCAAACTTAAAGGATTTCATTTGAGGGATTTTAAGTGATTCTATGAAATTTTAATTAAATTCAGTACCTAGTTATATTTTAAATGATTAATAAAAATGAAAAAAAAATTTAAACAATTGCTAAGCAAGAGTTTTTGAATTATTTAAAGTTTAAACCTCTCCTGAGCAAGATTGTCAGGAATACCGTTTTGCAAAAAATGACAATATTTTGAAAAAATAAGAAAACATTTTTTTTACCTTTAATAAAACCCGGAATTTTTAAGAAATTTGAACGGTTCTTGGACCAAATTGTCAGAAATACACACGGAATTCAGAAAAATCAAGAAAAGTTAAAATCCAAGCAACCATTTTTGAGTTATAATCAAAACACAATTTTTCTTTAATTCGCCATTTTACAAACCTTCTGAATCTAAGCGAAGTTTCATTCAAATATCAAATAATTTGGGTAATTAGATTGTATAATTTTAAAAAGTTTTGTGGAAAGTGGCAATGGTTTGGAGTAAATGAGAAAACATTTTTTCTTTGACCCTTACAAAAACCAGAATTTTTGATATATTTGAACGGTTCTTGTATCAGATTGAGTCCAATAAAATGGAGGAAAATGAAAATTCAGTTGGCAGTTTTTGAGTTATTTTCAAAAAAATTTTTTTTAACATTTCCCAATTTTCAAGCCTTCTGGAACTAAGTGAAAAATCTAATTTCATTTAAATGCGAAAATGGATGAAATTTCGAAAAAAGTAGAAAAACAATTTTTTGGCACTGAAAATCATTTAGCGGGGGGGGGGGGGGTATGGTCAGAATAACTTCAGAAAATCGATGTTTTTTTTTTAAATTTCTTATAGTAGGAGAGACCGGGGCTATTCGGGACAGTGTAAATAATTTAGAATTTTAAAAAATATGAAATTGTACTGGAGATAATGTAGGTTTGCGTCTCTATGTAAGTTTTTGTGTTTCATTTTCAGTAAGGAGTTTAATTCATAGTGTCAATTAAATCTACGTTTATGGGGAAGACCAAAAAAGGACCAACAGGTCATCATTGCGAGCGACTAGGATTGTTTAACACACAAGCATGTAAGTATAAACTGCCTTAATTCAAAATAAACAATTAAAGAGCTTTTGCGCGATATGTCCCTATAATAGCCCCGGTGTCTGTCCATAATTGCCCCGGTACCGCGGCTATTATAGGGACACATGACATTCAATGAAGTTTTTACACACACCCCACACCACATCGAAGTTAGAGAGAATCTGTTTATAGCGTAATATCTTAGGAGAGGGTTCAAACTTTTATATGTACGAGAGCGAACGCGCGCTGTCGCGCGCGCGTATCATTTTCTCTTAAATATTATATTTTATAATTTTTTTTTTATTA
>JAUEJJ010000042.1:6353383-6370111 GCA_032164275.1 Synergus coniferae
CGTACGCGACGAATCATAATTTCGGAAAAGGCGTTACGATATTCGACCTTTTTTGCCATGATCTTTTTATAATAGGACTAGGATGGTTTACATTCTTATTCATGTAGCGGGAACCGACTACCGATGCACGTGGGTTCCTTCAGATATACACGCACACTTCGGAAAAGGCGTTACGATATTCGACCTTTTTTGCCATGATCTTTTTATAATAGGATAATTTTAAAAACAGAATTTTTGGGCAGAATTCGTGCAATAATCGGTGAACCGTCTCACTCAAAGAATATTGAACCGATCTTTACCTCACTTTTGGCACATAAATCACAAGAACACAACGGTCCGTTTATATTTTTATTACTTTTTTTGTGATTTTGGCGGTCAAAAAATGGAGGATTTTTTAGGCCAAAAATTGTTTTTTTTTCAGTTTCTTGACCACCAAAACTGCAAAAATAATGTTTATAGATATATAAAAGGACCGTTGTGTTCTATATAGGTATCTGCTTTATAATTAATCGAAATCTTTTTTATTTTTTGATTTAAGATGATCCTGCTAAAAATAGCGGATAGAAAACGGATAGGAGTTCATATCCGCTCCTATCCGTTTCCTATCCGGCGATAAATTTTCAATCAGCGAATGTCAAGCATGTACAGTCTACCCACTCCTATCAATATTATAGTGCGATGAGATTGAGCGTATAGATGTTTTCTCATAAAGTGGTAGTTTGTTAAGGAATAGTGATGACAAAGATTACTGAGATTTGAATTCTCAGATGCAGCTCGCGAAGTTGTAACGGTGTTGGCGCACTTTGTGGCCGGAAGTGTTTTTGCGGTTTTTCGAAGGAGCAGGTGACAGCTGTGAGGAGAACTTCTTTGGATCTCGATTCCGGGACGAAGCACCAAGATGATCAAGATCATCGGGAGAAGAAGCACCACAGAGTCCCGTTGTGATAACCTACATGGATTACGGGCGGGTTCGAACTGGTCGCTATCAAAATGGTCTCTCATTAAACCGACGCGACGCAACGGACAAGAATTCTTGATCACTTGTATGCGAATACGGAATAACAGATACGAGTATCGAAGCTTTTGTTCTTCCTTTTCTTCTTCTCGTTTCACAAATCGTCCGCCTGCCGATCCAGCACTTCGTCGTCGTCTCTTTACGTAAAAGTACCTATAGTAAAAGTATCGAAAGAAGCGTAAGAGTAGGGGTGCCAACATTTCTGGAGTTTTCAATTATTGGTAAAGTGTGTAAGAAGGCTCTTTCTTTCCTCACTTTTCTTCGGCTTAACATACTTAACTCAAATAACGAGATAGATAAGCAACGCAAGATCATATAATTTTTGCACTTAGTCCTGATCATTGGGAGCCAGTCACTTTAATACATGAGCATTTTATTAGAAGCCGCCTCGAGAAATTTAACATAAAATTCTAATAAACTGTCCACTTTGTTGCAACTTGCAAATAATCAGCAAATTTAATTATATTTAGGGAAAGCAATTGTAGTTAATGTAACTATTTAGTAAATTAAAAAATTTTACTTCATTAAAACTGTTTGAACTTATTTTATTAGGGTGATTATAAGATTTAATTTTCCAATTTCCTGTCATTTCCCTGACACAATATTATTAAAAATGCGAATAAATTTTCAACAATAGTGCTACGGAATCTCTCAAAAATATATGAAATATCTCCTAAAAACATTTTAAATTCCACTAAAAAACTTTAAAAACACTTAAAATTTGTAAAAATCTCGAAAATTAATAGAAACTTCTGAAAGTCTTAAAAATTTCATGAAAAACCCTTTAAAATTTCAGAAAATATTTTAAAAATCAAAAATATCTTGAAATTTTTTTAATTCCACAAAAAATTCACAAAACAGTATAAAATCCCTTAAAATACGCGTCAAAATCTCTTAAAATTACACGAAATCTTTTAAAATTTCTAAAAAATCTTTTAAAAATCAAGAATACCATTTGAAATTTTTTACAATCCCATGTGAAATAATATAATACCTTAAAATATGTAAAAAATTCTTAAAATTTTCGGAAAATTCTTAAAAATCTACTAGAATATTTTACATCCCTTGAACTCGTCTCTTAAAACTTCATGAAATTCTTTAAAACTACATAAAATCTTTTATCAGCTTTTATATACATAAAATTTATATCTTTAACATTTTTTAAAATTTCATAACAAACATTAAAATCTCTTAAAATAACTTAAAAAATGTGAATTTTTTTACTTAAAATCCTTTACAATATTATTCCACAAGGAACTTTACAACACCTTAAAATTCTGTCCTTTAAAATTCTACGAATTTTTTAAAATATCACATAAAAATCTCTTATTTTAATCACTTTAAATTCCTAAAAAAAAGTCTCTCAAAATACCTTAATATGATTGAAAATTGCTTGAAATCTTTAAAAACCTATAGAATATCATAAGGAATATCCGGAATTTTTTGTTACCCCTCGAAATCTTTGAAAATTTTCTAAAACCTTTTAAATAAACTATAATATAGGTATTATTATCAATACCTGATTTTTTATTTTCCCTGGCAGCAACTTGCATTTATTAAATTGTTAGGATTCTTTGAAAATTATATTTTGAGATTTCAAAAAATTATATGGGATTCTCAGTTATTTTGAAGAATTTAATGAATTTTGGAATATTTCAGCGTATTTCATATTGGATTTCTAAGCATTCTAAAGAAGTTAAACAGATTTCTAGAGCTAGCTTTCATTGGATTTCTATATGAAATTGGAGGGATTTTAAGTGATTCTATAGAATTTTCAATAGTTTTCATAAATTTCAAGTTAATATACATGATTTTAGAGACTTCAATGGTTTCTTTAAGACCGTTCAAAAGAGTTATCAAAAGGTTTTTCCATAGATTTCTATAGGTTTCACAAGATTTCATGAAATTTTGAAAGAGTTCATGAGCTTCTAAATAATTTTAAGGAATGACGGATTTTAGGAGATTTAAAGAAACTAAAGGAATTTAAACAATTTCAAGATGTTTTGAAATATCTGAGATCGCATAAAGGATTTCAGGAGATGTTAAATGATTGTAAAGAATTTTAATGAGATTCAACAGAAATAAAAAGAATTTAAAAAAAAACAAAAAAGAATTAAAGATTTTCAAACGATTTCAAGAGTTTGAAGTGATTTTAAGGAATTTGAACAGACATCATGCAAGACATTAAAAATGATTTTGATATTTTGAAATGGTTAAATAGTTAAAAAAAAAAAAAAAAAAAAAAAAAAACGTAGAAAACGAAAATAATTCACAAGAGCCTTCTTTTAAAATATATTTTTTTTGAAATCCTCAAGAAATAATGACGCTCTGCATAATTTGATTTCAAGTAATTTTAATAATGATTTATAAAGAATTTCGAAATAATAAAAACTATTTCAAGAGATTCAGCATGAATTTAGTAGATAGATAATAATACTAATATACGGAAATTACCAATATCAACTTTACAACTATTTTTTGTCCAGTTAGAAATCCTTGCTCCTCAGACTTTAAAAATGACTAAATCTGGTCACGATAATCTGGCGGTCATTTCCTTTTGTGAAAGCAATGTTATCACTGATGCATAACGCGACACGTCCTCCAACGGCCTCGAGAAAATAACACATGCCTTCACACCATGAATTCCCATAGCCGGCAGTGCCATCGATAACCTCGACGCAACGTTCAGCTCGTGCCTTGCCTTTCCGCTACAGCCCCTTCCTCTTTTATCTCTCTCATTCGCAGAATATATGTATACATGTATACTCTCTCTCTTTCCCTCGCCTTTTTTTAACGCGTCTCACAACCCGTTTACATGATTATCTGTCTCTGTCAGGTTCACTCCTTTCAGTTTAAATATTAAGCCGCTCCTCTCGCATGCGCCACGTTCAGCATTGTGCGTTATATTATAATATGGTATGTACAATGACGACCCTAGGCGCATTCTGATGAACTTTGCCAGGATTATTTCAATAATATTATAATCATCATTTCCCACATTATTTCTCATTATTGCAGTTACGGGTGTAATACTTCGGAAAACCTGAACCCTCCGATTTTATTTAAACTCCATATACTTATATCAGCTTATATACTTTGACGCGCTGATTACGAATGAGATAGTGAAAATTGGCAAAAGTTGTAAACCTCATCGAAATACATATTTTTTGTTGTAAGGATTTTTTTCTACGAATAATAGTTTTCGACAAAATCAGTGATACATCGATTTTCATAAATTTCCTTTTACCATTTCCCTTTGCCATGATTTCCCTTTAGCATTTCCCTTTACCATGATTTCCTTTTGCCATTTCCCTTTACCATTTACATATTTACCTTTTACCTTTAAGGGGAAATTATTGTAAAGCGAAATGATTGTAAGGGAAAATCATGGTATGAAAATCGATGTATCACTAATTTTCGCGAAAACTATCACTCGAAGAAAAAATTCTTTAAACAAAAAATATATGTATTTCGATGAGATCTGCAACTTTTATTTCAAAAACTTTTAAAAATTTTTATATTGACTGAGATAAACGCGAAAAACCATGATTTTTATGGTTTTTTCATGGTTTCACCATGAAAATCGACTAGTCGACATTCTTCACTATCATATTCGTAATCAGTGCATCAAAATACATAATAGTATGCAGTTTAAATAAATAAATTTTCGTTTTAAATCTAACACTGCACATACAGGGACATTCGTAAAAACATGTTTCTCGGGTTCAGAGGGTCACAAAACGTGGATCAAAAGTTTTAAATCTCAAACCTTTATCTGATTCAAAGTCTGATTTTTTTAATAAATCTGACTTTGAAAAGAAAAACTGACACTTGACCTCATTTTTTGCATTGCCACCCTTCATAGGTTATTCATTTAGATAATTCTTTCTGTTCATCTAGCGTAGATAAAAAAATTTGTTTAGACAAATATTCTAATAAGTATTGTAAATAGCATCAAAACAAAATATTTATAGTACCTCAAGAACTGTGAAGTGCGCAGTATATATGTGCTACTGCGCTTGCGTTAGGGCCAGATGCGCGCTAGTTGGCCGCACTTGGCGCGCGATTCAAATTACTTTAAAAAATAATTCTTGTAATTTAAATAAATAATTTATTAAAATCTGCACAAGAATGTATATAAATTATGTGCAGATTTTAATAAATTATTTATTTAAATTACAAAAATTGCGTTTTAAAGTAATTTTGAATCGCGCGCAAAGTGCGGCCAACTAGCGCGCATCTGGCCCTAATGCAAGCGCAATAGCGCAGGGTCCCACTTTTGGCATCACTGCTAACAGTGCTAACCAGTTTCACCGCATTTTGCATTCAGTTATTTTAACCATGCAGTCAGTGAAAAAAGATAGAGTTCCCCTTTTTAAAATTCGAGATATTAAACTTGTTAAAAAGCAGTTTTTAAATCTTGCTGAAATCTTATAAAGAATTCAATGTCACTGCGCGACTTCCTGCGACGCAAATAGAGAAATTAGATTACCACTATACTCGCCGACCTTGTTATAAAATCTGGATTAAACTCCAGACAATGTAACTTTCACTAAATTTTGCACGAAATAAAATGTAATATAAATTATCGTCTCATACAGTGAAAGATAGTTTTGTATTTTTGGTAAGAAAATACTAGTAGACTAAATGAACATTCCTCAAAATAGAAAAAAAAAAACAAATATCCTGGAGAATATAACTTTAAAATCTACCAAAAAATTGTCTATAGTTACCACATGACTTTGTGGTTTTAAGCGTAGAATCAACAAACGTTTTCTTCTTCATTCAGTCAACACTTTTTTATGCCAAGTGGAAAACGCGCATTATGCACGGTGTAAAATTCTCACAGAGTCCAATCTTTGAAGGCTCTGGGCTCGGCTCTGGGCTTGCCTCGGGGCTTGCCTGGTGCTCAATGTTTGGCTTTCGTTCTCGGTGTGGGTTCACCGATTAATTGAAGATTTAGCAAAAAAGCTTCTGGCGAGAGCTGCACGCTCCAGTCATGGTTGGCGTAAGAAATAGACTTTTTTTTATCATTTTAACTTTATAACGTTAGCTTCACGCCGTGCCGGCCATTTCCGCAGGAAGCCAATCATCTCGGGATCAATTTTTTCCCCAAATATTTTAAAACCTGAGCAATTACCAAAAAATCCTCTTAATGACCACAAGGAAACAAAAGACATATAAAATTAAAGTGAGGGATAAAATATAAGGGCGTCGGTTTTAGTTTAGGAGATATTCGCGTTTTTCTAGTTTAGGGTCAAAATTGACCATTTTTGGATTTGTGTAGGGGATGATATACTATGACTTATGCTGAATCTATCGGCATCATACTCATGCCTCAAATGCAACCGGAAGTGGGTATATTTTCAGTTTCAAAAAAAAAAGAGCCCTTATTGTCGGTCGTTATAAATGTGCAGCATTTTGGTATTTTGCTGTGTATTTTGGGTTTTGTTTTGCCCCTGAATAAAAATATCTGCTGATGCGTTTTGAAACGATTTGGGTACCACTTCTAGTAAATAAATTTTATAAATATAAAAATAAATAAATTTATAAAAATTTGTTAATAAATTTTTTCAAACGTTTTTTCTCAAATTTCAACTGTAAGAGGTCATAAATTTTTCATTATTCATTATTCTGTCATTATTATTATTCTGTCATTATAAAAACAATGTTATAATTGTTATTATGTGCTAATATAATAATATCAATGCTGGAATTTTTTAATGTTTGTGATGCTATTGTTTAATTTAATTAAAAACCTGTTTAACTTCCGACAGTAAGTGTATTTTTTGTTTACTTTATGAATTTCCAACTTCTAACGTGACGTTTTTTGAGATAAAGTGTTCATTTTGCGATTAAACTGTCGGAAATTCATCCGACTATACTACCCTATATATACATAACTCCATATCGACCATATCAAATGATGATTAAAGCACACCATATACATGGTAAACGGTAATTCTTAAGAATTCTGAGAAAAGGTGTCTACTACTTTTTGCCTACATTCTCAGAAAATTTCTAGACGTTTCCCGCATTTTTCCCACTTATAAATTTAATAGGTTCATATAGTCTCGACTTGAATGTTATTGGAATATCATTGCTTTCAAGTATTTTATGAACTTCTTAAGGAATTCTTAGCAATTTCAAGGGTTTCATGTGATTTTCCGAAATTTTATTATAATAGTTATCAAATTATTAAATGGGATTTTAAGAAATTTTCGAAGATTTTCAAGAATTTCAAGGGATTTAAAAGTATTACATGGTATTTTGAAGAATTTTCAGTGATTTAAAAGAATTGGAAAAGATTTTATGCTTTATATTTGGGAACTACAAGGGATATTGAAATATTACATGAGACTTTTAACTTTTTAAGAGAAATTATGGGATTGTTAGGAATTTAAAGATGTTAGGAATTTTAAAGATATGTTTAATCGATTGCATGGGGTTTGAAGAGACTTTAAGAAATTGCAAACAATTTCATGAGATTTTGTGGAATTTATAGGATTTCACGAAATTTCAAACAATTGCTAAAGATTACTTGGAGATTTTTAAAATTTTCAAATATTTCAAGATATTTGAAAAAATTAAATAGAATTTAAAAAAATTTGTTTAAATTGACAAATATTTCCTGCTATTTAAATGAATTTCAAAGATTTTGAAATATTACATGCGACATTAATTTAGAATTGAAAAATTCGAAATTGTACTGGATATAATGTAGGTTACGTCTCTATGATACCTTTTTACCAATGGAGTTTGGTTGACGTATCAACTCTATTGCAGTTTGTTGTTTCTTAGCACTAAAAAGTTTTTTTGGTTTCCTCGGACATTTTTGATTTGTGATTACCAGAAAGTGGTCAAAATCCCAGAAGGTAAATTTTTACATTCTCATCTAATGAGAAGGTATTAATTCTGTGTGAAAAATGAATTTTTTTTTTATAAAATCTCGACGTTTTAAGAATCCCTGATTGCGAAAAAATGGTTTTTCAGCCGTGTCCGTCTGCCTGTCGCCGTTCTCGTCGTCGTCGTCGTCGTCGTCGTCATTCTCTGTCTCCAGCATAACTCTAGAATGACTCGTTAGATTATTCTATTGCGCTTTGGTACACTCTTTTAGAGACTTTTCAGAAAGATTGCCTGCGTTACACAA
Organism: Synergus coniferae; assembly: GCA_032164275.1. Lineage (NCBI taxonomy): Eukaryota > Metazoa > Arthropoda > Insecta > Hymenoptera > Cynipidae > Synergus > Synergus coniferae. The sequence continues at coordinate 6,361,549 of JAUEJJ010000042.1, forward strand.
CCATTTTTGAGCAACGGTTCTGATTTTATCCACGAAAAATGGTGTTGCGAATTTTATAAAATCCATTTTTCCTTTTCCTGACTACTCGGCGTATTTCCTTGATATTTCCTTGAGAAATTTTTTCCCTGACAGCATTTCCCTAACATTTGGCCACCCTGCTTAAATGCTATACCCCCGATGATTAATTGTAGGATGCGTTTGTTTGAACGCAGCCATGACTCTCTCGAGTGATTCTTGCATGTCTACCGAATTAATTCAATGAATGGGCTGCTTCCGTCGCACACGAGGTGCTCGTGTGAACCTTCTAACGTGCGTTGAAGTGAGTGAGATGGTGAATGATGGTCCCATGAACGAATGGTGTGGAAATAAAAGTGGATTTGCTATAAGGACACCTGTTGCAAAAAAGGGTGCACAAAATCGTTGGAGGCCAAAAATCGAGGATTCATTGATGACTGTCACAAAGCACTGATTTTCAGTGACTCACTTTTCAAGATTTCATTCAGTAAAAATCCATTGAAAATCAGTGAAAACTCTGAAATTTTCAGTAGTATTCACTAAACTATATACTGAAAGTTTCAATGACTTTTCACTGATGATTACCAGTAGATTTTTCACTGATTAAAATCATGTGAAAAGAGTCACTGATTTTTCACTGATTCAAGTTTAGAAAAATAATATTTATACAAGAAAATTTATGTCATTTTAAAGAATTTCAAGAAAAATATCTCAAAGTATTACCAGGTATTACATTATATATTTTCAAGAATTTTCCGATATTTCAATGGATTTTAAAAGATTATAGGAGGTTTCATCGGAATTTAAGGGAGTTCAAAGGGTTTCAAATATATATGAGGTGTTTTGAGGAAATTTTAGAGATTTTAAGAAATTGGAAAGTAATGTATTCAATTTCAATTTTAAAAATATTACTAGGGTTTAGTTAAATGTATTTTAAAAGACTTTATGATATTTCATATTTGGAGATTTGAAAAAAATTAGAGTATTATTGCAAGGAATTAAAAGATATTATATAGGGTTTTGCTGAATTTAAAAGGACCTGACGCAATTTCAACAATTTCAAGATTTTAAAAAGATTTCAAGGATTTTAACAGATTTCTTTGATTTTTTAAGGATTTTACGGGATTTTATTAGATTTCATGGGATTCTAAGGCTTCAAGGAATTTTAAGAGACTCACGTGAGATTTTGAGGAACTTTTAGAGATTTCAAGGAATTGGAAAATATTGGTATTGGTATTGAAAAATATTACTTGGGATTTAAAGGGATTTAAAATGATTTTAATTGGATTTCATGGAATTTAAATATATTTTAAGATGTGAATAGATCCATCACGTATAATATTTTTCATAAAGGCGCCTGTTTGTGCAAAAAAAGAAAGAAAAAAAAGCAAAAAAGAGAGAAAAAAAATATTAAAAAGTTTAAAAAGTGGTGCAGAAGGTCGTTGGAGGCCGCGAATTCAGGATGATTGACTGTGACATGGCATACTACCACGTGCATACAATATATGCATATATATTATATATATATATATATATATAGTATACAGAATACCACGGAATACTTATTACACTCAACGATGCCAATCACGCAGCACGCGAGTTGAAATTCCTATTAGGCCAATAGGATCTTCGTAGCGGGTTTTTTCACTCACTCTGGTTATTATATACTTATTCGCCAATTCAAAATTCAGCGACTGTACAACCAATTCATTGACATTCATGGCATTCCTTCGCAGCGTGAGAAAAAGTGTTGAAGGAAGCTCAGTCGAGGTGCGGATTTGAATAATTGAAAATTGCCACCACTTTGCAGGGCTTACCATAAACCTATTTCACTTGACCGATAGTAATTCGCAGTGTTAGAATTTTCATTTCCTCAGTGAAAAAAAATACGGCAGAGGTTAATTAAAATAAATTATGGTGAATAGCATTTTTGCAGGAAAAATGCTAATTTTTGCTAACTTTATGTATAATTTTTTTTTTTTTGAAGATTTCTTGAGTATTCTGAAAGAATATCAAAATAAGGAATTTTTCAAGATTTCAAGGGTTTCAAGTAATTTTAAAATATTTGAGGATATTTCATCGAATTTTCGCAGCAATTTTAAGGATTCTTAATAGGTTTAAAAAGATTTCAATGGCTTTCATAGATTTTTTAGGGATATCAAGGAATTTAAAGTTATTCAAAAAAGATTTCAAAGAATTTTCACGGATTTCAAGAAATTTAAAAATATTATATGAAACTTTTAACCCACGAGACCTAAAAATTATTGCGGCAAATGGTTTCAATCATCACTTAGATACAAAAAAAATTATCATAAAATAATTTAGCCAACTATTCCTCTAATGTGTTTTATAAAACACACTTTTTTTGCAACAACAAACAGAAAAAGTTGTTAATTCAGAGAGGGTTGGTGAGGGGGTAAGCCGGGTGAGTATGCGAGGGGGTGAGAAGCAAGGATTGGGAGGGGGTGAATGTGAGAGAGGGGGCGAAAGGTGGAGTATGAGATTGGCTGTGAGAGGGGGCAAAGATAAAGAAGGGGGGTACGAGAGGGAGCGAAAGGGGGTGATATTAGAGAGGATGCATGTGAGAGGGGACGAAAGGTAGAGTATGAGAGTGGGTGTGAGAGGGGAGCCCGAGAGGGTGAGTACGAGAAGGAGCGAAAGGGATTGATATTAGAGAGGGGGTGAGGGGATAAAGTGTGAGAGGGGCGAGAGATGGAGTATGAGAGAGGGTGTGAGACTAGAAGTGCGAGATGTTGAGTAATATGAGAGAGTGGTAAGGAGTGTGAGGTGCGGGTGAGAGAAGGAGGGGGTAAGAGGAGGGGTAGGAATGCATTGAAATGTATCACAATTTCGGATAATCGCAAGAAATCTGTTGAAATCTCTTAAAATATCTTGAAATCCTAGGTAATATTTTGAAATCCTTTGAAATTCCTTGAAATTGCATGAAATATTTTTAAATCACTTAAATATTTTTAATCACTTTATATCGTTTGATATCCATTATTGAAATCCCGGAAAATCCCATAAAACTCTTGAAATGCCTATTCTACTGTTTGTAAAATTATCTTTTATGCTGCAGTGACTTAAAAAAATTAAACTCCTTCTGAAAAAGCTTAGTCGCTTGCGACACCTCGTAAACGACATTATATGGACCCTCGATCTTTAGGCACGTAACTTCGGAGGTATACCTGAAATCATTCTCGCGAATTTTAAGATGATGGTCTCGCCTGGAATGCCAATTAACCGGCCCAGTGCGCTATAATGTATGTATAACGATTACAATTCGCAGAATCATCGATCAAGCTCACATGGCCATTAACACTATACCGGGTGAAGAGAATGAAGCGACAACACTCCCTCCCCTTTACTTTGCAAAAGTGTAATTGCTTCGACTTTATGCACCCGACCCACCCCAAAAATTGGGCCCCTTAATCGCCGTCGATCATGTCCGCGTCCAACGATCTGACGCTTTTACTGCAACTTAACATTTTCTTTTTCACTCCCGAGCACCTTAATTATTTCGAGAAGCAGATATTATGGACAGATAATAACGATACCCTTTATGCGATGAGCGTTGTGTGTCCTCGATTTCGCGTGCGTAAACAAATTTTTCTCTATCCAATATTAAAAATGTGATGGCGATGTTACCACATATTGAACACATTGTTTTTGAAAACCTGATTGATTTGGAAATTGTGCGAATTTTGTGAATATACCAAATTTCACAGTATTTCAAGGAATTTTATGAAATTTATTGTGATTTTCAGAATTTTTATTGAAGGAATTTTAATTAATAGTTATTGGGGTTTTACAGAATCTTAAGGGGATTTTTAGTAAAGGAGTTTAAGGTACTTTACGAAATTTTATAGGATTTTCAGGTATTTTAAGAGATTTAATGTGATGCGAAAAAAAATATTCCAAGCGATTTTATTTTTCAGTTGTAAATATCATATGGAATAGCCCATATATATTATAATAGTAAGGTGAAATAAATACAAAATATAATGTTGTTAAGCCTCATTATTATCACAGGCATAATCTATAGACTTTGTATATTAAAACCCGTTGCCGTTTAAATGTTATAAAAACTGGACCAGTTTCCAAATGCCTACTATACCTTCTTCGTAATAAAAAGAATAAAAAGAGAGTCAGCACAGTACAAGAATTGAAATCTGAATATTGAGAATTACTCTAATTAAATGAAATAACCAGTAATGAGTTCAGCATTCCGGAAGATAATTTTTTCTCTCCTTGTAAAGAGTAGCATCAACGCACCGGTTTAAATATATAATTAAAAACTGAACACATAATTTCCGAATCCATAAGAGTCTTTCATGATGACTTCTGTTTTGCAGGAATAAATTTTACGACGAGGCGGCGGCGCGGCGGCGGCGCGGCGGCTGCGGCACACAAGTTGAGCAATAAAATAAGCACACAAAATACATACGCTGTTATCGCATGGAGGAGGCAATGCCAATGGCGTGGCGTCAATTTGAAAAACGCGCAGCACACAATAATCTTCACAAGCAGAGAGGCGATAAAAGGAGTCGACCGACGAGAAGGTATTAAAAGGCCTGGAAGTAGATGATTTTGTTGCACTTTCAGCACCACAGAGGCGCATCTCGTTACGAGAGAGCTTCCTTAGGGGCAAACACCATTTCTGATAAATTATTTACCTGATTGTGCGAAACGATTACTATTTAGTCTCGCGTGCAAGTTATCCCGACACGTAACACGTAAATTTCGAATTATACTGAATATATACTGATAAGTAAATGTAATTATCATTTATTAACTGAATGGGATTGGGATTGCACTCACACACAATTTTCCAGTGTGATTTCCTGTAATCAAAGTTTTAAATTAATTTTTACTGCAATTTGATGTGTGCTTTTATTTTAATTATCTCGTGTTTTATTTTATTTTTTTTTTATATTTTGAAATCCCCGAAAATTTCATGAAATCTCTAAAACTAAAAAGCAATGGAGCAAAACTGATTGCCTCAAATATCGTTGCTTCATGTTTTAAGGGCATATATGATACTTAGGGGAGACTGGGGCTATTCGGGATACTTTTTTTATTATTGAATATTGCGAATGCACAAAGCTTTTTTGAAAATTATGCATATATTTCAAGAGCTTGAACCCTGTCTACTATAAGGTGCGCTATAAACACATTCTCATTAATTAAGATGTGGTGTGGGATGTGTTTGAAAAAGTCAATAAGTGTCATGTGTCCTCTTATAATAGCGCAAAAGCAAGTCAAAAATTCAAGAAAAATTTGGGATAATAGTATACAAATAAATAGTTAATAAGTTTGAGCTCGCCTATTTCGCGCAATTTTTTCGCGTTAAAATTTAATTCTTTATTTTTTTTAACAATATTTTCCACGATTATAACTACAACTAAGTTTCCTATAAAAAATGTTTCATATGAAACTTGTAGGCCTTTTTCAGATCTACAACTTTTCTTTGTAAAATCTTTTCCTATTTGTCATCGTTCGACCATAAGATTATATTTTTCTCTCTTTCAGTATCCATGCATATATAGATAAAACATCGATTTTGGAGTCTTTACAAAAAATCTGAATTTCAATTAAAATCATATTTATCATATTATATTTTATACAATATTTATATATATATATAATATTATTTTCAATAGTATTTCCCCTAAATCTGAAAAATTGTGCTTTTTTAAATTGTTGGGTCGGTGAAGACCCTTTCTCGACAAAATTAACGTAGGAATAACTTTCTGTTCAATCAAACATGTAAAGAAACTCGAGAATGCCGCACAGATATAACCTTGAAATATTTTCTCACCTTCGAGAAAGAGAGTTCCCGCCCTCTAGTGGCTATCGCCCCCAAGTAAAACCTTCTCTCTCCATCAATCTCTCCTTCTTTTTAAATTGAAAAATTTCTCAAGTACAATGTATAGATTACTACAATACCGGCATATATTTCTCTGTAAAATAAGTAAATACGTTTAGTTGTAAATAAGATATCTATTTGAAAACGTGTTAATTTAAAAAAATAAACTCTAAGGTACATGTGTGTTTGAGCCTTAATGTTTACAAAAATAAAAAATCTGCCCGCTTTGCGGGCCCATTCTCATAACATGTCGCGTTTCGCGAAGTATACTTTTGTTTTAATTATTTTAATTTTAAATGAAAAGGAGAGCTAATTTATTTAAGGTTCTATCGACCTTAAGGAATAACACATTCTCATTGACACTCGCGCTTCGCACTCGATATTTGATATAAAAACCTCGCGCTTCGCGCTCGGCCCTGTACACCATATTATATGAAGGGCCAACATAGAAACGACATGCTCGCCTTCGAAGGCCCCATGTAGGCGCTGCTCATTTTTCTTCCACCTAGAGCCTCTAAGCACTGTTTCTGACAGTTTAATCCAAAAACGGTAAAAAGTTCACGATAAAGAAGTATTTTTGAATTTCCAATATATGAATCTAATCTTCTTTGTTAGTGTAATTTTTAATTTTATTTTCAACTTAGTGATTGGACGTAGAATTCTTTGTCGCAAATAATAAAGGGACAAATACGTATAGGTCCCAGCTAGGACTCAACTGGGCTTTTCCATTGTGGACTTAGAAAATTTTTAAAAATCACAAAAGGGGCAACCATTGTAGGCCCTCGCGACGGCCTTCTAGAGGCTCCAGAAAAAGCCCAGCGGGGCATACTATAGAGGCGCGCCTGCGTAGGGCCTCCAGAAAGCCAAGATTTAAAAATAACTTATAAGCATGCAGGGCAATTTCCACACGGAAACTATAGATTTTCTCGGAAACTATCAATCACAGAAAAAAATTCTCGCAACATAATATGTATTTAGTTGAGGTCTACAACTTTTGTTTGACACTTTTTTGGAAATTTTGCATATTACCTGAGATAAACGCAAAAAACCATGATTTTTTTATGGTTTCTTCATGGTTTCACCATGAAAATCGACTAGTCGCCAATTTTCAATATTATTTTCGTAATAAGCGCATCAAAATACATAAGTATATGTACCGTTTTCGGAAGTACACCCAAATAGAATTTTGGGTATATTCATGCGCCCCCCCTCCCTGACATGTGGCCACTCTAGTTAGTTTCGTGATGCAAGTTCGTTACAAGACTTGCCTGTCGATTCCAACCAATGTCCAGTAGGGCAGTTAAAATGTTGCACGTGTGACCGGTATGTACAGGTCTGGTACAGGCAAGCAGGCAGGCAGGCAGGCATGGGCAGGCAAGCAGGCAAGCAGCATTGCACGTTTGGACTCTATTACAGGAGAAAATTACTATCGCTATAAAAACCGGTTTTTGTCGATTTCTTTTATTATTTTTCAACATCCAGTCCGAGCACGCATGAGAGTACATGAAATTACGTATATCCTATCGGAATTGCAGTGGCACTTAGACTGCGCGTGCGCGATGCACTGATGGATCGGTAAAAAAGAAAATTACAGGAGGAGACTCTTGCAGCTCTCAGGGCTCTTCAAGTTTCTTGGAATATGTATCAAAACATGTTTTTTTAGCTTATTCTATAAGAAGTAGAATAAAAATTTTTTCGAGCTGTAATCACTAAGAATTTGAGGTATAGAAATCAAGGATTTTAAATGAAAGCTGAAAGGAGAAATTTCAACTCTTTCGTGCCTCGAATCATAAAGCGCTAACACGAAAACTTCCCTGTTTGCCTTTTTTGATGTTTTTTACAGTAAAGTTTCGAGAATTCCTTGGATGTTAAATCTTCTTAAATATATCTTCCCAACCCCTTAAGATTCTTTAAAAGTCTTTAAAATTCCTTAAAATTTCTTAAAATTCCTTGACATTTCTTTACATTCCTAGAAATTCAATGAATGTCCTCAAATCTTTTTAAATTTATTTAAATCCTTTAAAATTACTGAAAAATTTCGTATAATATTTTGAAACCGCTTTAAATTCTAAGAAACTGTTAATATCCTTTAAAATACCTTAAAAGTACAGAAATCTTTAAGTAGTCTTTTCCATTTTCTGGAAATATCATGTTTCTTAAAATCCCATCTCAAACCATTCAAATTCGTAGTTCAATTAAATATCCTTAAATCATTTAAAAATCCTAGAAATCCTTCAAAATTATACAAAATTCCATACAATATCTCATTATATCCCTTAAATTACTTTAAAATTCAATTAAATTTCGTAAAACCTCTTGAAATCCTTTATTAGTTCCCAAAGTTACTTAAAATTTCACAAAATGTCGATATTGTCGATAGATTCTTTAAAATTAGGAAAATAGAAATTTTGTTAAATAATGATTCTGATGACGAATAGAAATTAGAACAAATATCAATTCGAGTGAATGAAAAATATAGGATAAATAATCATTCTGTTACTTAAAAGTTAGAGTACATTGAAATTCGGGAACCAGAAAATTATGTGAAATGATAATTCCCGTAAGGTAAATGCACCTATTTGCGACAGTGCCCCTATTTGCTACAGTGCCTGATTAAATATAGTAAATTTAATGAATTTTTATGCTTATTGATTCATGAGGAGTATTTATTTTATTCTA